>LPNX010662178.1:69808-95622 GCA_001517045.1 Pseudotsuga menziesii
CCATGTCCAATCACTTTAGATAGATCATAGAACCTTCCCTTTTGTGTTCATATTTTATACAAACAACTCTTTGGAATTATATTGCAACGAATTGTGAGAACAACCTTGTGCACACCAGAATGCTTTTGAGCATGGTTAAGAGTTCACATATGCCATTGTCGATTGTTTGAATTCCATAAGTCTTTCAAAAAACAAGGCCTCTCTGAGCTAACCTTTTGTCTCTAGGATGCTCCAAGAATAATATGAGGCCGTGCTACTCCCTCATATCACCAATATCCAGCCCCTTTGGTGCTAGAACCATCATGCATGAACCAAGGTGTAGTAGTCTCTAGGCATGATGAATAAGTATACAAATATACGAGCCATGACAATGACTAATATTGCTTGACTTTCTTTTGGAGTTTCGGTACATGGACAATCTAATCCATTTCCCAATCTATATACAGTGTACACACCCATGTTCTGGCTATCTACCCTAGTAACTTGTTCCACTTTACCTGGTTTGCAACAGGTCGGTTCACTGTTTTCCCTTTGACTTGGGGTTTGCTAGTGAAAACAATTGCTCTATAGATGTTTCCCCTTGAACTGGGTGTGCAGAAGGTGTGTTTTGGTATATTTCTTTTCTAACCCTGGTATGGTTAATGCCAAACTTCCTGATGTATTGATTGAGTGTGGATTTGTTGAACTCTTTGATTTTGCCAATTGAGTGCTGGTTATTTTTGAGTTGATCAAATACCTACTGTGTAACTTTCCCTTTTTATGAATTGTATAATGAGAATATAACAGATCATGAGATAAAAGGAATAAATGAAGTTTCATTATTCTGCTGTGTTGTATCTTCTAACACCCAAAAGGATAGAGGAGAAAGCATTCATCCTGGAAATATTTGGATTATGATTTATCATAGTGCCTCACTTGTCCAGCTTCAGTGCAGATCTATCCTCTTCTTTTCAATTTATACCGGAACTTATGCATTTATTTTGTCACTCTGCTCAATCAGCTAGTTAAAAGTTGATTGCATAGTTAAATTATTTTGATTTCATGGTTTTGCAATATTCTAGTTTTATAACATGTCAGGGACTAATCTTATTGTGGCCCAGGTTTTTGATATGATCTTCAATTATGGTTGTTGGTTTAATGCTTGAATGGTTTTTCATTCAGCTTCAGTTTGTTTATTTCTGATATGTCGATGGGACATTTTGGTCTCCCCACCCTGTTTGTGTATCGGCTTCTTGTGACTCATGACTTGTTTATAGATCTACTAATATTTGGAACTTGTGACTTCATATCTTTCTTCCCAGCTATGAATATTCCATCTATCTATTTTTTTATTTTGTTATAAGGTTTCTTTTATACAAAGCATGGTATCAAAAATACCATCAACGAGGAGAAAATTGCCACACTTGAACTACCCTTTCTTGATAGATATAGTGAGGGAAACCTCTGTATATCACAGATATTACTGTCCATGGAAAGGATAGCGTAGATTGGTACTCCATATGCTTATGCTTTGCTTCTCAGTGGTTAGTGGTTTTAATTAGTTTCAGTGTAGGTCTATGCTCCGCTGTGGCTTAGGAGGTCTGCACCAGTTGCTTACAAAACCCTATCATGAAAGACTAGAAAGTTTCGATTTCTAGAAATGCAGATTTGCATAGAGGTGGCAGTTGCTTCAAATATGAAAAAATTAATTACTTAACAATTGTGCAGGTTGTCTCTGCAACTGGTGCTGTTGAACATGAACAAATTGTAGAACAAGTGAAAAGATTGTTCACAAACTTGTCTACTGATCCTATAACTGCAGCAGACCTTGTGGAGAGAGAACCAGTTGTCTTCACTGGATCCGAGGTCAGAAAAGTTCAATTGAAAATTGTTTGTTATTACCGGCTCAAGAGCATGGTTTTGTAGTGGATCTAGAGTTTTCTTAGAAAGTCAATCCTCTAATGCACCCTGAATTTGATTGCCACTCAGGTTCACACTGTAAACAATGATATGCCATTGGCACAAATCGCTGTAGCTTTTAAGGGAGCTTCATGGACAGATCCATATTCTATTGCATTGATGGTTTTGCAAACATTGCTGGGGACGTGGAACAAGAATGCTGGGGTAGGTGCAAACATGGGGTGAGCTTGATATTTGCTATGCTATTATGAGTGCTAATTACAATGGATGATTGAACTATGTATTCTTTCTTTTGAAGTTTGTATACAAATAAATTTTCAATACTTTGATAATATGTCGGAACTTGCACAAAAGGTTGCAACAGATGATCTAGCAGACCATATAATGGCTTTCAACACAAATTACAAGGATATAGGTCTTTTTGGTGTTCATGCTGTAGTCAAGGTGAGGCTTCTAAGTTCTATTCTGCATTTTATTCTTATGAGACTGCAAAAGTACTGGGAGATTAGAAGGGTGAAATAGTTCAAGGTTATTTAAATTTTACAATGTATGAATCACATTCCACTAAACATATTCCTGATGTTTATCAAATTTGTGTCTCAAGCATTATTCTTTTATGAAGCATATAAACATTTCAGCCTCATTGTATGCTTGAATGACAAAGTACTTGCAGAGGTCTTTTGTATGTTGATAATTTGATACCTGCTGATTAAGGTTAGAACTTAGCATGGATGCTAGTTTCTTATTATAAATAGTATTCAAGGTTGCCAGGGTTTGTGGCTACGAGAGCATGTGCAGGTACAGGGATGATGTATTCGAAATCTGGTATGGGTTGCATGACATGTATCTATATGCATATATACCTTCGTATATTATTATATCAAAAAGAGACATGAGAGAGTATATAAGAGTAAAGTTTTATTTCATGAAGTGACAAGGTAGACTCTTACTAGCACAAAACATTAGGGGAAAGAAGGTAATTTTAACAATATTTATATAATTATTGAAATCATTTTATTATTAATGGTTTTAATTTTATTCCATCTTTGGGTAAATAAACAAATATTGGGCTTTGTATCCGAATCTCCAAGCGTTTAATTCAAACTGTGCACCCAAGTGTACAGTGTAAGTCTGCCAATGGAGTCCATAGTTAAAATTGTGTGCTCAATGTGTTGACAGATTCCTATATCAGACATGTAAAGCCCAAGCTCTTATCTAGTAAACACAGTTTTTGTAAAGGGTATTTGGGGATTGATCCTCGAGCCTAACCACCAAGCAAACTATTCAAACAAAAATACAAATATGTCACCAATATCTCTCAATACCAAGTGCCATCAACAACATAAATTGAAGTGGGAAAGCATGCAAATGCCTTCAAATTTTACATTTGGATGAGCTCAGAATTGTTAACAAAGGTTTCATCATAGTTTCACCATAAGGACTCCTGTTATTGATGAAAAAATAATTGATACAACCAAGGCAAAGCTATATGCAGATCTAGTCTACCCATTATCAGTTCTGTAGCGTTGAGGTCTAATTATAGAAGTCAGAGATGGACATGATATCCATGGATACAAATATACATTGTGACTCTTGTGAATCACTAGTTTTGTATAATAAAACCTTTAATTGTGGTTTTCTTACCTTCTTTGGCGAGAGTGGGATTCGATCTAGGCTCTCATTTCAGAAAAGAAATATTTTGTAGAAAAACAAAATACTTGCAGAGTTTGGAGTTCCCGTTGATGAGATTCCTGGTGGGGTTATTACAATGCATGATGTTATGTTTTCTTACATGCTTTTATATATATATTTTTTTAAACAGTCACAAGCGTCACTTAAGCGACGGTTCCAGAGCTGTTTCTTTTTCGATGGTTAGCCTTAAAATCCGTCGCTTCTCCGACGGTGTTTTCTGTCGCTCTTTCGACACTTATGCTATTATCCGTCGCTTATCCGACGCTTCTAGATGTCGCTTTTGTGATGTGTTTTCTTAATATCCATCGCTTATCCGACGACAGGAATGAGATTTTCTTAAAAAAATTTCACTACCGTCGAAGACAAGCTGTCGCTTAACCGACGCTTATTTTTTAACTGACGGTTACTTAGGTGTCGCTTAACCGACGGTTAATCAGGTGTCGGAAAACCAACGACAAGTTTCCAACGCTTAAAAAAAATCAAAGTGTCATACATGCGACAAGGAAGTGTCGAAAATCCGACATGACGGCCGTCGGATTTTTGGTCAAAATGTAGTAGTGTGTTGATCACGACGATGACAATGATGTTATTATATAGTAATAATTTTGATAAATACGAGTAATATTTATATTTTGATAAATACGAGTATATTTTGATGAAGATGATGATGGTGGTGATGATGATGATGATGATGGTGATGAAGTTGATGATGATGATGGTGATGAAGTTGATGATGATGATGGTGATGATTATGATGTTGAGGCCGAGGATGATGGTGATGATGATGGTGACCATGATAGTGATGATGATGGTGATGATGATGATGATGACGATGATGATGGTGATGAATTTGATGATGATGATGTTGATGATGATGGTGATGATTATGATGTTGAGGCCGACGATGAAAATGACGATGTCGACGATGACAATGATGATGATGACGATGATTATGATGATGATGACGATGATTATGACAATGATGAAGATTATTATGTTGATGTCAACGATGACAATGATGATGATGATGGTGATGATTATGATGCTGATGAAGATGATGAAAATGATGATGATGATGATGATGATTATGATGCTGATGAAGACGATGATTATGATTATGATGATGATGATGATTATGATGATGATGATGATTCTGTTGATGATGATGATGATGATGATGATGATGTTGATCGTGACAATGATGATGATGATGATGATGACGATGATGATGAAGATGATGATGATGTTGATCATGACAACGATGATGATGATGACGATGATGATGAAGATGATGGTGGCGATGATGATGATGATGATGGTGATGACCATGATGGTGATGATGATGGTGACGATGATGATAATGATGATGATGACGGTGATGAATTTGATGATGATGATGTTGATGATGATGGTGATGATTATGATGTTGATTCCAACAATGACAATGATGATGATGATGAAAATGATGATGTCGATGATGACAATGATGATGATGATGATGATGAAGATTATTATGATGCTGATGAAGACAATGATTATGATTATGACAATGATCATGATTATGATGATGATAATGATCTCGATGATGATGATGATGATTATCATCATCATGAGGATGACGATAATGATGATGTTGATGATGAGTATCATCATCACGAGGAAGATGATGATGAAGATGATGTGCCATCTATATCATCATCTATGTCAACAATGTAAGGATTGGCCATATCATCATCGTCATCATCATCAATTACGCTCATCGTGTCATCATTGGAATAATCTTCAATGGCATTATCTTCTACATCATCTGATTCAACTATTCCTTGGACATATTCTGTTGGATCATCATCGTCAGCTAACTCAAGTTGAACATGCTCTTCGTCATCATATTCTTCTTCTAGAGAAACCTCTTCATTACCATCATCTAGTTTATACTTTACTGGCCTTCCCCTTGGATCGTGTCTCACAATAAATGACCAGCCTGCTTTACCTGGAACCTCTGAGTAAAATACTTGTTCACATTATCTTGGAAGAGCATAGGGATCTGTTCCTGGCTCAAACAACCTTGTGTTTACCATGGTAATTTCTTTATCATGTTCAATAATAGTTCTATCGGGATCATGTTGATTCAATTGTAACTTGTACCATTTGACAATGAATAGAACTACCTTAAAGGATTTAAAGTCACACTGTATAATATCTTCCAAATACCCATAGTATTAATTTTCTGATACTTCTGGATGTCTATCAGTTCTAGATGAAACATTGGTAACCTCAAAGACAGCTGAAACCCCAAAATCTGATGTTTTCCTTGTTTCATCTAGTTTTTTGATCCGATATCTACATCCATTGCAGACCATAGCCTTATGGTGTTTTACCTGCAATAAGCAATACACGAAAAAATTACACAACCAATCAGTCCTTATGCAACAATACATGGAAAAAAAGAACATGTACGTCAATAAGTAATTTGCAAAATAAAATATTTAGAGGGATATTTGATTAATTATATACTTGCCATTTTATCTTTTACACCATATGCCAAATCGATTTCCCTTTCTGTTAGATTGTTATCTCCATTGCGTTGTGCTTCTTTTACCAATGAAGCCACACCTTCCCATGATATTCCATGACCCAATTGTGCGCATCGTTCAATCCATACCTTCATCTAGTCAATATTGTTTGCGATGTATAAATGAATTGCATCCCATTCTCGACCAACTATTTAATGACAATTACCATTAAAATCAAAGAAAGGTGTAAATCTTTTGAACAAAGACGTATATGCTCTTAATTGAAGCAATTATGACTAGAAAATACAATTAGAACATGAAGGATACAATAAAAATCCACTAGCTAAGAATTACCTTTCAGCTTCCTCAATATACATTTCCCCTTTAGTTGCTCCCCTTCAAATTTGTTATTGGAGTCTGGATCACAAATGCGACGTAAATTGAGCTTTGACGCTAAAATAGGAATATATTCACTAACATACAACATGTTTTGGTATACCATATATCCTTCCATCATAGAACCCTTTGGATGTGCTAGCTGTCTCACCAAACCCTTCATAACTTTCAAGTGTCTCTCAACCATCCACATGGAACTTGAGTGCACAGGTCCACACAACTCAATCTCCTCAACTTGGTGTATGAGGTAGTGTTCTTGTGTATTGAAAAATGCTGATGGTAGATGCTTCTGCATTTCACACATGAGATGAGGATCTCTCCTCCAATGCTTTATAACTTATTTATGGATTTCTTTAGATGTCAACCATCTATAATTGATGCAAACCAACAACGATATTTAACAAACATTAACTTACAATATATGCAAGTAAAGAAACACTAAGCACATGCAAGTAATTGCTAGTTACCTCATGTATTTACCAAGATTATATATAACTTGTTTGACATTGTTGTCGAAGTTATCCAAGAGAGAGAGAGGTAGAACATACTGTATCAATATACAAACCACGCCATTTATTAAAAAAAGAGTATACAAACAATAAAAACTTATATGGACATAACAATAATAATTACCTTGATGAAGACATGCCAATCATGTGTTTTGGCCCCCGCAAAATCATCTTTTTTAGTTATGATATTCTTCAAGTTTACACAAAAACTGGTGGGAAATTTCATTTTCTGCGTTACTTCTTTGACAACATTGCTTTGTTTCTCTGTAAACATCCATGGAATTGAGTTTATATTAACTTGTTCTCCGTTGGTATGAAATTGGATGACGTCTTTCATTGCATGGTTGCTTTCTTGAATGTCTTTGCACACTTTCACAACTTTATCTTTCTCCCTCCTTAGCTCTAGTAGTCGCCATAAGGTTTTAGTAACATTCTTTCCAATATGCATTGTATCAAACAAATGAGCAATTTGTAGGTGCTCATAGTAGGGAAACCTGCTGAATTGAATAGGATAACTTTTCATTCCTCGTGGAAGACCATTAATTCCTTCATGATCATGATGGACATCATGAATATTAGTTTATAATTAATAAATTAAATCATAAATCAAATATGGCCACTACAACAAACAACTCACAATAAAAATTCAAATACATAAAAATTCATATACGATGATCCATACGTACCATGATGACGATTTCTATTGTATTGCATCTTCCAAAGGTGAGGTTTCATTCTCCATGGTTTTAATGCAGTATCTTGCTTCCCATTGAAAATATTTCTTTCAGTTGTTCTATACCTGTAATTCTTAGAGAGGAAATGCCTATACTCATCAAACACCTCCTTTCTTAAGCTTTTTGAACATCGATATTTTATCTTAGGACCAAAAACTGGACATGCAAATTTACCCTTTGTCTGAAGACCTACAATATTTACATATGGAATATCTATGTCAAATATGTTCATTTATAAAATATTCTTACTACTCCATATCATTAAATGCAATTAAAGTGGAACTTCAAATTACAAACCACAAAATGAAGTTAACCTAGGGGCATCGTGTATTGTCCATACAACCATTGCATGGAATTGAAATTTCCTTTGTTGTATTGGTATAGATACATCATACATATTTATGCCATTCCATAACTTCAGTAGCTCATTAATAAGAGGTTCGATGTATACATTCATATCTTTGACTTGGAACTTACCTGATTCATAATTTGAAGAACATATAAAATATATCATTATGAGAATGATTAAGATATATAAACCATGCAAAAGAGTAAAATAATAGATATATATATGAAATTAAGATACATATTACGACAAATGAGATGCCACAACTACATTATAAATAAAATAGTTTTCATCAATAAAACCTGGAATAATCATCGACAACATTATATGCTCCCTCTTTATTGACAACCATGGAGGAATGTTATTATTGATAACAAAAATAGGCCACACTGTGTAAATGGATTTCATCTGTGAAAATGGATTAACACCATATGCTGCCAAACAAATCCTAAGATTACGTGGTTCTTCTTTAAAGTGAGGCCACTTTTCCTCAATATCTTTAAAAGTAGTACCATCTGTAGGCATTCAGATAACATCATCTTGAATTCTGTTCCTGGCATGGTAATCCATAAATTGCACTATGTTTTTGCACCTGAACAGTCATTGCAAACGTGGAATGATGGGAATATAATGAAGAACCTTATGAGGCACCTTTTTTGTTACTTTATCTATACGATATCTACTTACATGACATTCCGGACATTCTGTTCCAAATTCATGCTGATTATAATATATAACATGGTCATCGGGGCATGCATGAATTGCTTCATAATGCATTCCAATCTCTTTCATGATGGAAGATAAATATCGATATGTGCGAGGTAAAATATTTGATGGTGGTAACAAAAAATCAGCTATCAAGCTACAAAAAAAGGAAAAAAATTGTTAATGTAATAAATAAATAATATTAACAAAACACGCTTCATCCATATGATGATCAATAATGAGTTAACAATACAATTATTAGAGGAATGCAAATAAACTTTATCATTATCCTATATATGTGATGGATTATTTTAGATACCTTAGCATACGTGTGGTTGCAATGTTTGAAAGACCATTCATAACCTTCAAGTTCATTATCAACAATATAGTACAGAGAAGATTTTCTTTGGACCCTTCATAAAGGGGTTCATATGCCTTATCGAGAAGAGGTATATCGTGAACATCATCAAAGTCATCATCATTTTAATTACCAACATCATCGTCATCCATTCTAACGTTAAATTAATCATGGATCAATGTATTTGTACCATCATCTTCAATTACATTATCGGCATTATCATCTTGTTCAATATGATCATTCACTTGTTCTCCATTAAACATACACGCTCCATGATCCTGATCCTGACCTTGTTCTGAAAGCACTTCCTCTAGACGACATGCTATAGGGTGTCTTTCCTTTAATATAAATACATGGAAACATCAATAGATATACATTAATATATGAAAAAAAATAATACATACAATTACCAAAAAAATGAATATAATAATGTTTATGATGCTAAACCTACAAATGGACGATATTCGCTCCCCCCCTCAGCATGTCCATGTTCCATGCAATGTTTTGTGGCTGTTGAGATCAATATTCTTCTCCTCTTAAATCCCATGCATTGAGTACACAGACAATAACATTTGTCATCACCCCTTCGTTTCGCTACATCCCATAGTCTAGCAAGCAATTGTCGGTTGTTTTCGTTTGGATCCGGAATATTTAATCTATTTGACATTTTGTCATAAACTTCATTAATGAATATAACCGGTTGTCTTAAAAAATCAAGTTCGACGCATCAACCACACATCAAGGTTTTGTCAAATGGAGAGAAGTCGAAGAATAAAAAATTCCCGGCAAACTGTCTATCAATGAAAAAAAAATTCCCACAACTGCCTGTTGAAGAATAAAACTATTCTTGAAAACGTCCATCGAGGAACAAATAATTTTTGCAATTGTCCATCGCTTCCACAACAAACATGTCAAAATGTTTAAAACAATTTAGATTTATAATGGCCATGCATCGGATATTTGACACCTTGAACATAGTTACCGTTGAAAGTATGGGGCCATAAAATTTAAAATCATGTAAACCTTATAAAAAAAATCTATACTAACCATCGGATATCCAACTTGTGTTTGGTTCATAGACGTCAAATATCTGATAGGGAAGTGTCGAATAACCACCACTACACGTGTCGAAAATACGACGCCTATCCGGCACGGAAATGCCGGATAATCGCCACTACAAGAGTCAGAATTCCGACTCCCAAGTGTCGGATAATCAACAGAGATAGAAATATTTTGTTGTCGGCATTCTATGATTGATTGCTGTCCGACACATATGTGCGAAATGTTGGATGACGTCGGATTCTGTCGTCAGATTTCAGGTTCAAATATTGTAGTGATTGTAGTGCTTATTGACTTCTACTATTAAGTGAGCATGTTTTTAATATCGCAACAAAGTTAATTGGTGGTTAGGTTAGTGAGGTGGTTAGAACACCTCAGTTGTATTGGGGTACTTTAAATGATGCAATGTATGGCAATTTGTGTTAGAGAGTGGTACATGTATTTGATATACTTGGGTAGACTACCTTGGGCTATAACCCTCTTGATGAATTGCTGCAGCATCATTCATAATAAATGACATTTTTTTTATTGTCCACCACATTTCATGCTTATTTAATGTGCATATGCAGTTATAAAATCTTATTCATAGGTGAAATGTGATTTTCATTCTTAGCAAGAAAAAACCAAAATACATTTCTTGAGGTCTGTTTTGTTCTTCCATGGTAAATCATTAATAGTAGGAATGCTAGGTTTTGTGTTTTGGAGTTTATATTTGTTTTGAGAGAAAATAAATGTTGAATTGATGCTTTTTCCTAAAGATTCAAATGAAATATGAGGAAATATACATTGCATATAATGAAATTTATTCACTATGTATGTTGAATAGCATGCTCTGACTAGCAATGTATGGTTCTGAATCCTGATTATCATACATATCATTTGAATATAATGTATCCCATTCTTTTTCTCCCTGTTGAAGACTTAAAAACAAGGCAAGGCACAAAAATTTACTATTTTATCAAGATTCGGTGTGTACATATATGTTTCATAAATTCTAGTCTTGAGATAGATGGTAGATTTTGACCATTAGGGGCAGGAATTGTTGTCTGGATTTTAATATAGATCGTTTTGAGGAGATAGAAGTGTAAATAATATTAAATTTAGCCACTGTCAGGAAAATATCCTGTTAGATATTATTTTCATGTAGCATTTTCTATGTGTTTGGGGTTTACTACTTTTTCTTTGTATCTTATAGGTATGCAAACAGAGTTGGGACAGGCATAGGGGCCACTACATCATTGGCATTATTAAACTATAATTATTTCTAGATTTCAAGAAATGGATGCTTACATTTAATACTTTGTCCATATTAGTCCAGCAGTGGCCATTCTTACTGTGGGCAAGAATCCCAGCTACACAGTTGATCCCCAGCTTTAGGATGTCCAGTTTGGAGGAGCCTGTTCGAATCAACAACTTCTCAAAGTTGAATGGCATAGGAAGGTTATCCCGATTATCATCTGACAATAGTAGGAAGATATTTGACAAAAGATATTCCGCACAAAAATTTGCTGGAGAGAGGGAATGCAACTGCTCTCCCATGGATGTGTAAGTATTCATTTTTAAAATTTCTTGAAGCTATAACATTAAATTTGTCAGTTATTTTTATCTCATGATTCAATCATGTGGCATGCCACTGTTCATTTCATGATCATAAAGGACAAAGTTGAATTACACATGTGTGTGAACTTCCATTTGCCTAGTAATTATTCAGGAAACTTAGTAGGTAATGCTAGACATTGACTTCATATTAATATTTTTTCTAGATGGAATTTTGTGGATCTTTTCTTCCTTTTGATTGTAATTTTCGAAAGAAAAATACTGTATATATTATCTTGATGCTTAATTTGGTTATCTCACTTTGACCTAACAACTCCAACTATATTTAAGTCAAGTTCAAGGAAGATCAGAAAGGGAAATTTCAAGGTTTTCACACTACACATTTGAATTTTCATGTATGGTATTTTCTCTTGTAGATTAGGTGCGTAATAAAAGACAGAAGAATCTTGCAGTTGAAAGCAGAAGCATTATATGTTGTTGCATTTGTTGGGTAGCTATTCCCTTTATTTGCAGGTTATGTAATGAGTTTCTTGTTAAAAAATACTTCACAGTTTTTCTGCAATCTTTGAAAAGAAAATGATAACTAAGTTGGTGGTTTTAAATACACATTGTAGCCAAAGCCAATTAATTCTCTCTCTGAAGAAATATAAAAATATCCAATTTTTAAAGTTATTTTATGGAGTCATGCATACATACTGGCTCATGGGCAGGGATCATTAGGTAAGGATTCGAAGGTTTGCAGAATTTCTCCCATGGAAATATTTTTGATTGGCCTTGCTCAGCTTTCTTTCACATGTCTCTACAGCAAAAAATAGAACTTCAAGTCCCATTATGTAATTTATCATCAATAATGTTGGAGTAATAAAATTTCAAGCTGCAGATGGAAAATATTAGGAGTTTCTCTAAATCTGCTACATATATCTTTTATTGAAAGTAGCACCATGAGATTTAAGCATATGAATTTCAAGTTTCAACTTATCTATAGGATAATTTTGGACACAATTTTCATTAGAATAAATCAAGGTATGCACCCCCAAAAGTATTGAATGTTATGGGCAATGAAAAAGACATGAGAAAGGAGAACTTGTTTTCTTCTTTTCATGTTATCTTTAACTATATTGGTAAATGGTGTTGCTTCTTTTAGAGTGAGATGATTGTATGGAAACAACAATGTGAGCGAAATATCACTTAAAATATAGTAATTTAGATTCTAGATTTATAAATGTAGAAAACAAATACAAGAGCCTGGACTACCTACATGGCACCCTGGAAGCAAAAGACAAAACTTTTGAAATTCTATCTTGAACTATATCTTAGGTAATTAATAATTATTCTTTTACAGTTCTAATTCGATAACCTTTTTATATTGATAATTTCCAAAACTGAAAGAGATAGGCTGCAAAGAAAGTTTGAGCTCCAGTACATCTGATCATAATGCAGGACAAGAGACATTGGATGTTATGGATGAAGATTTAGAACACTTTTGTAATCCTTTACAAGCCATAGATGGAGGCCTTGCATGGCATCAAGTCATGTATCGTTTAACCCCAACCATGTATTACCAAGCTTGGCGTCGTGATCGAAAGGTATTTTTCTATTTTTTCAAATTGATAAAAAGGCTATTGTAGTACTCGCAGTGTTTAAGATTCTTAGTAGTGCATGCAATTTACATTCTCAGCTTCCTTGAACTTTTAATTGAATTTTCCTTCACCATGCTACTACTTCTATTTTCTAGGTTGGTCCTCCACATTATCGAAGAAGAACGGTATATGAGGATGTTGCACTTGAACTAATGAGAGACTTTTTCTGTGATGATGAGTTCCATCTTAAATGGGATGACATGCTTCTCTATTCAAAGAATTTAGAAGAGTGCCCACGAACGGGAACGATGATTTTCCATTGGGTTAGAAAAGTGTGCAGTAGAGAATTGAAATTACTCTTGGTTTTCATGATGTTCTGTTCCATTTTTTATATTTTATTTGGTGTTAAATCCTGCAGTTTCCATTCTTTTGTAGTGATCGATAGTATGTCATTGGTCGTCGAATTTGGGAGTCTAGATAGACATACTTCTGTGTGACAATGGTATGGCTCTTCACTGTTTTATAATGGTTTACTTTTAATTTGTTGTAGTTGACCTTTTGTAGTAAATATACTGTATGAGATGCTTCATAGAGTGGTTGAAGGGGTACATCAAAGTTGGAGTTCTAGTTGAGAAGATTTTAAAGAGATATGTGTCATTTGATATGATCCCAATCAGTTGTAGGTAGTAACAAGGATAGGATTTATGTTTTCTTTTCCTCATGTTCTAGGGTATCTCGTCAAGGATTAAAAACTACATTTTTCCTCAGTTCCTTTGTGCTTGAACAAATACAATAAACATTTGTGAAAATATATCTATTTGGTCCCTGTTGCAGTTGCAACCTGAACCAATTCCTATTCATCATTATGTAGATCCTCCAGGTTGCATGCTTGATTTTTTGATTAATATGATTTTTATTAAAGGGTATTTATAATTTTATTCTCGATCTTTGATTGGAAACAACACCTGCTCTATTTAGTCGGTGATGTTTTCCTTTTTGTATCTAGATTATGTTAAAGATAATAATTCTGAGAATTTCTTTCATGACAAACTACAAATGTTCATGCCTAGTCATGTTGAGATCAAAATTGTTGTAAATTTTGAATGACTTGGTCTTGAATTCATATAAAAATATGGGCTTTACAATCACATGATATCTTGTGAAAATTCTCGCTGCAATTAACCTCTATTTCTAGCTAATGCATATTGATTTTAACTAGTAAATGAAATAAAAGGGATATGATACCAAGTTTTCTATGTATATCTCACTGGATGCATTAGGGTCCATCCCGAGTTGATTATGTATATGGTAAGTTCTTCAGGATGGAACATATGATTAAAATTTAACACTATTCAAGAACAACTTGGTCAATGTGCTTCTTCATAAAAGAAGCATCTGTGTGAGAACAAAATGGTCGTAGAGTGGTTTTGAGATGTTAAATATAACTAATTTTGTCAACATTAGTAAAAACGAAATTGATATTTTACTCTCTAAACATTTTGTTTTAGTTAATAGATTTTAAAAGGATGATTTATGTTTTGGGGTTAATGTTTCTAGGGTGTGCCATACCCTTCACTCCCAATACAGAGGAAACCAAGATGTGTTGACCTATACTATTCTAGCTGGTGCATCCAAGCAGGTATTTTCTGTTGCATTCTTTTGTGATTTTTCTGCAACAAGTTTTTGCTTATATCTTGTGATTGTCAAGTTCATGTACTTGCATATTTTGTTATTTAAATTTTCCTTTTTATTTCAACAATAGATTTCAAGAAAAGGATATGGACAATTGTCTTCCTGTGAGGTGATCCTATTTCATCATGAAGACTTTAGAAGAGTGCCCACGAATAGGAACGATGATTGTCCATTGGGCCATAAAGGTGTGCAGTAGAGAATTGACATTACTCTTGGTTTTCATGATGCTCTGTTCCATTTTTTATATTTTAGTTGGTGTCAAATCCTGAATTTTCCATTCTTCTGTAGTGATCGAGAGTATGTCATTGGTCATCGAATTTGGGAGTCTGAAAAGACATACTTCTGTGTGACAAAGGCATGGCTCTTCACTGTTTGATAATTGATTTACTTTTAATTTGTTGTAGTTAACCTTTTGGTGTAAATATACTGTATGATATGCTTCATAGAGTGGTTGAAGGAGTACATCAAAGTTGGATTTCTAGTTGAGAAGATTTTAAAGAGATACGTTCCATTTGATGTGATTCCAATCAGCTATAGGTAGTAATAAGGATAACATTTCTGTTTTCTTTTCCTCATGTTATAGGGTTTCTGGTTAAGGATTAAAAATTTCATTTTCCTCAGTTCCTTGGTGCTTAAACAAATACAAGAAACATTTGTGAAAATATTTATATTTGGTCCCTGTTGTAGTTGCAACCTGAACCAATTCCTATTCATCATTATGTATATCCTCCAGGTTTCATGCTTGATTTTTTTATTAATATGATTTTTATTAAAGGGTGTTTATGATTTTATTCTCGATTTAGTTGGTGATGTTTTCATTTTTGTATCCGGATTATGTTTATGAGAATTGCTTTCATGACAAACTACAAATGTTCATGCTTAGGCATGTTGAGATCAAAATTGTTGTAAATTTTGATTGACCTGGTCTTGAATTGATATAAAAATATGGGCTTTACAATCACATGATATCTTCTGAAACTTCTCGCTACAATTAGCCTGTATTTCTAGCTAATGCATATTGATTTTAACTAGTAAATAAAATAAAAGGTATATGATACCAAGTTTTCTGTGTATATCTCACTAGATGTATTAGGGTCCATCATGATTTGATTGTGTATGTGGTAAGTTCTTCAGGATTGAACATATGATTAAAATTTAATATTATTCATGAACAAATTGGTCAATGTGCTTCTTCATAAAGGAAGCATATGTGTGAGAACATAATGATCGTAGAGTGGTTTTGAGATGTCGAATCTAACTAATTATGTCAACATTAGTAAAAATGAAATCGATATTTTATTCTCTTAACATTCTTTTTAGTTAATAGATTTTAAAAGGCTGATTTATGTTTTGGGGTTAATGTTTCTAGGGTGTGCCATACCCTTCACTCCCAAGACAGAGGAAACCAAGACATGTTGACCTATACTATTCGAGCTGGTGCATCCGAGCAGGTATTTTCTGTTGCATTTTTTTGTGATTTTTCTACAACAAGTTTTTCCTTATAGCTTGTGATTGTCAGATTAATGTACTTGCATATTTTGTTATTTAAATTTTCCTTTTTATTTCAACAATAGATTTCAAGGAAAGGAGATGGACAATTGTCCCTATGAGGTGATCCTATTTCATCACAAAGGCATAGGAATTCCATGGGAGATTGCAAATATTGGAGTCCACCAAGGAATGTGGGGAGCTATCAAGAATATAGAACTTGGGGTGATTGCCATTGATCTTTAGGCCTTATGGAGAGGTATTTCATGCTCATATATTTGTGGGTCTACTAGTTCTAAATGTTTATACACTTTGAGTACACCTGCCGTTTGTTGGAATTGTTTCCTTTTTCTATGTTAAATCTTGTGAAAGTACTATGTACATTTTCCAGTTATTTGTTTTCTCTTTTTAGCAAGAAACAAAATTTATTGCTTAACATGTGTTGTTTGTAGAAGCCTTACTCGCAAGCTTTATAACAACATGAGGAGGGATGTTGCTGCGGTGCGGATACAGAAGCATGTGCGTAGATATAAAGCTCAGAAAGCTTAGAAGCATGTGCAATGCAGATACCGAAGCACACGCACATATATAAATCTTAGAAAGTGAGCCATTGAGTATGAAGAGCCTGTTGCTGAGGATTTTCCATTGAGTATGAAGAGCCTATTGTGGATGGTTTCAAGCTACTAAGTATGGTTTTGAAGTTTCCGCGGGATCTAAGTATGGCTTAGCAGCTATGTACAAGTGGGATTGTTTAGCTGTTGTAATATTTTGAAAAGTCATCAATGTACTAGATGATTTTCATGTAAAGTTATATGGAGATAGTTTTTGAGAAAACTCATATTTATTGTAATACTTGACATTTCATATAATATAATTTGTGCGGTCTAACTTATATGGTTGTACTTTATATTATTTATAAGTGTTGTAATTAACTAATTAATGTGACATTGCATAATTCACATGTGTATTAGATGATGATAAATAATGTAAGATTTTTTAAAAAAAATTTAAACATATATCATATTAAAAATTTATATTGATTAATAATGGACACCATTAAAACTACAAAAATATAATAACCACACTTTAAAGACTAAACTAGTGACCAATAAATGAGATTAATGACCAAAATTCGCATATAAAATGACTAAAAATTGAGAGATATATGACCAAACAATGAGATATAAATAACCAAAAAAATGACCAAAATTCGCATATCAATGACCAAAAAATAGTTTTGGTGGCTAATTGATGGTCTTTTATTACGCAACCAAATTTGGTCATATTTTAGTGGTCATTAATTTGGTCATACATGTGGTCTTATATTTGGTCATTAATTTAAATATATGACCAAATTAATGACCAACTGAAAAGCTATAAATGACCAAAACAAAAATGATCAATTTTGGTCATGTAATAAGAGACCGTAAATTAGCCACCAGCGATCACCAAACCAAAAGTGGTCATTGATATGTGGATTTTGATCATATTTTTGGTCACTAATCTCTCATTTTCCACTAGTGTTTCACTTTTATCCTCTCTCTTTTTTTTCCTTTTACTTTTATCTTTTCTTTTTTTTTAACGTTTTTTTTTCTTTCCTTCTTTTTTCCTTTTTTTTACATTTTTATTTTTCTTTTGGACAATGTCCAATATTTTAGGGAAACCCTAAAATAAGGCTACAAGCCAAAAATCAAACAAGTTCTGAGAATTAAGGCCAAAAGCCCAGATCAGCCAAACGAGGCTCTGATACCACTTGAAGTGAATAATTATTCACTCATACAATAACATTCACCAGAACACCTGGAATATTTGATAAGCCATAATGCAAGTATATATTAATGATAGGATGAAAGATGATTACAATGGTTGATCACCCACCTATTAAATAAGACTTGGGAATTATGAATGAAAGGTCATGTCCTTCCATCTTAAGTATAATTAATTATGTTTATTATTAATTATTTAATTATTATATTTATTTTATGTTCGTTACACTTTAGGGATTTAATTTTTTCTTGCCCCAAATATAATTATCCCACACCCTTCATTAATTAGATTATAGAAGAGTGTGGAAGTAACACAATCTTTTTATTTATGGATGGATTCTCCGGTTACAATTAAATTCATATTAATAAAGAAGACCAACATAAAATGACTTTAATTTTCCCACGGGGCACTTTTGCGTATCAGAAAATTCCTTTTGACCTTCTAAACGTCGGGGCTACTTTTCAAAGAGCCATGTCATATGCTTTCCATGATATTAATAAAATTGTCCAGGTTTATCTCGATGACTTGACATCCAAATCTAGGAGAAGAGTTGAACATTGTGCACATTTACGTGTTGTTTTCCTTCGATACCGTCAGTATAACATTAGATTGAATCCACATAAATTCATATTTTGCATGGAGTATAGGGGATTACTTGGTTTCATTGTATCCAAGGATGGGATACAAGTATATACCCTTAAGGTTGAGGCAATATTAAAATTTCCCTCTCCGAAAAAAATTAGGAAACTTTAAATCCTACAAGGAAAATAAACATTCTTGAGAATATTTATTGCCAATTATGCTGAAATTTCTAAAGTTTTCATGTGTCTCTTAAAATAAGATGCATTGTTCACATGGGATGAAAAATATCAACGATATTTTGATATAGTGAAACAAGCCCCTGTGTCAACCATACTTATTCCCACGGACTATACCAGAGATTTTTTGCTATATTTGGCGAAAATCCACTTTAGGGATGTTTTTGGTTCAAGAAGATGATTCATATCTAGAACATGTCATATACTATCTTAGTAAGGGCCTTGCTAGCCTTGAATTCAGATATTCCCAGATGGAGAAGCTAGCCATGGAAGCAGTTCATGTTTTCTAAAGAATTAGACATTATACACTTCCAACAAAAATGACTATAGTGGTTGAAATGAACCCCATGAGACACATTTTGTCTCATTGAATAATCGAGGGAAAGTATTCAAAATGGATAGTAATTTTGCAAGAATTTGATCTCGAATTCATAAACGCTAAAACCAAGAAGTCTTTAACATTTGCAGAACTAGTGTTTGAGTTACCCGACAATAAAGAGGAAACAATAGAAGAAGAGTCTTGGGCATACAAACATATATTTCTCGTTGCCACTATTGATCCTTTCTATGGAACATTAATTATATATCTCCAAACCCAAAGGATTGATGCCCAATTTTGTAGCATTAAACGACATCGTATCTGATACCAAGAACGAAGATACCTCATTATTGGGGATACTTTATACCATAGAGGAATAGACTTAATTCTAAGACGTTGTCTAGTTCATGAAGAAGCAGAGCAAGTTTTGAATGATTTCCATGCCGGAGCATGTGGTGGTCATATTTTTGGGTGGGAAACTTCCTAGAAAATATTGCGTGCAGGGTGCTTTTGGCCCACAATATTTAAACATTGCATTAATGTCATTAAAAAGTGTCATCCTTACCATATCTATATAAGAAAAATGTGCACACATCCCTCTCTATTACACCTTGTAGTAACTATGGGTCCATTTTAAAAGTGGGCCATTGATTACATGACAATCAACCCACCCTCATCTAATGGACACCACTACATCATAGTAGCAGTGGACTACTTTCAAAAGTGGGATGAGGAAATTCCTACATTCGACAACACAACAAAAACTGCAACATATTTCTTATTCAAGCATGTGATAGCTAGGTTCGGTGTACCCAAAGAGATAGTCATAGACAATGGTAGCCATTTTAGGAATTCCTTCATCGATGAACTTACAACCAAGTTAGGATTACGACAAGATTTTTTGTCACCATATTATCCCCAATGAAATAGTCAAGTAGAATCCGTCAACAAGAATTTGAATACCATGTTGCAGCAAACGGTTAATAATAAAAAAACTAACTGGGATATGATGTTGTTCTCCACTCTTTGGGATTTTCATACCTCAGCTAAAATGATGACTGGTTTCCCTCCTTTCTAGTTGGTTCATGGAGAATAAGTTGTGTTGCTAATTGAATGTGAGATCCCGTCATTAAAACTGGCTATCTAACTCTCACCTAACAGTTGTAAAGGAGAATATTATTCAAGCTTCATTATCTTGATGAAACTAGAAGAGAGGCCTCATTAAACATAGAAGTACACAAGAAAATATTCAAATCCCAATTTGACAAAGTATCTCGTCCTCGAGTCTTTTCAAAAGGTGAATTAGCTTTGGTTTATGACCAAGACAATGATGTTGTTTAGGAATAAACACCCTTGTAACCTAGGGTCTGGGGTTACCAACGTACTTCTAAAACTTGCAAATAATCATCTTTAAAGCACAAAAAGGAAATAGGAAGATATGGTGGACTCACTCGATTAACGACGGTTGATCCAAGCTTTGTCTTCTCCTGTTGTGCTCCTCTCCAAAGCTTTCAGGGATGCACCTCCTTCACCTACAAAGAGACAATTCTCCAAGTACAATATTATACATGTATATATGACAATTTAGATGAGCAATATATAGAGTGCTTAATAAAAAAATTCATCAAACAATGATACATGAAAGAGACTCAACACAAAGTTGGAAGAATAATTCTTTTTATTAACAATAGTGATTGAGATAAGTGTACAACCCAACGCCTAAAACAAGGAATCCTATGCAACAAAAGGATTCTGAGTTCTGCTGCTCCAAAGAATTCTAAAGATATACCACCAGCATAACTTTGCTCTCCAAGATTGATTCCTTAGTGCTCTCCCCAAGGCCTCTGTTTATACTATAGGAAATAGAGCAGTTTCGAAGGTTGAGGAGGTTGAGACAGTTGAGATAGTTAATGATTAGGGCTCAACAAATCTCCATTAATCGTGTTTTATTATTTTTAATGTCGAATGGATGTGTATGTGAGTACTCATACGGGAAACCCACGTATGACACGCAATTTTCTATAAGGGAAACCCACGTACAGATTTGTACGCAGGTTGTAATGAAGATACTTGCATACAGTATGCAGGATGCTATGGAGATAGTCACGTATGTACGCGAGTTGCTATGGAGATTGTCATGTACGGCATTCAACATATGAAAAGGTAAAATGGCAAGATGGTTGGATAGTGAATGCATCTCATTTCATGCCCATCTATAGTGTTTAGGAAACCTTCAATCCATAAGTGTCCTTTTGTGTGCCAACATATGAAGTGTCGGCACTCGGATGGAGAAGTGCCATTTGGGTTGATAACAAATGCCCCCTAATGTGTGAGGTCAGAGGGAAGTGATGGCCGAAATACATTATAAATGATTATCTTTGGAGAACTCAGAAATCCAATGGAGAAGAGGTAGTAACTGAAACAAATACATAATAATGTCACATACAAAGTCATATCTGAGGATGCTATGTTCAATATATTGGAACACTAGCTCCTTTAAAATGTTTGAGTACATCATATAATACAGGTACAAGACCACGTATATTACAAAGGTGGATTGAAGCCACAACATAAAATAATGATGGGCCTTCAAATATCTTAAAGCTGTGTAAATGGATCAAACATAATCTTGCGCAACTTAGTCCATAGATAGAGAACTAAGGTCTTCATAAACAATCCCCAAAGAACTAGTATGATCCAATCCATGTGAATAAATGTAGGTTGAAGTTGAACATGGAGTGGATTCAACATATTGTCAATCAATAGGTGATAATCAACAACTAAAGCAAAGGAATTCACCAATAATGAAAGTGAATCCTGAGGTACGATCGTCATAACTCTAGGTCTTTGTCGTCAAGAAGTGTTGATGCAGAACCATACTGTGATAAGCAAGGCAATAGATCCTCTAACGAATCATAAGAGTAAGTAGGAACTGGGTAAAGGAAGGGAGACACAAGCGATAAAAGATACGACAATGATGGGATCAGGATATAGATCAGACATTGAGTTAAGTCCTTGAATAGTGAGCAAGGAAAAGAAATGACCCAAGGCAACTTTTAACTTTATAGATAGAACAACCAGACTTATTTGTCATGTAGGAGACATAATCATATTCCCTAGGTAGAACTAACAAGAGGAGGAGTAATAAACTCGAAGTGAGAGCTGAAATGAAAGTAAACACTGAGACATGGGTATCAAAAAAAATAGAGAGTGCTATGTTCAAGGATGACATGCTGCCACTAACTGAAAACCAAGAGAAAAATTGTTCCTTACCTTCCCTGTTAAATTTTAATGAGTCTAGGAAAGTAAACTCGGATCTCTCTTCATTTTTTAACAAGCTTGAAGAGAAGAGAGAATAATGCTTGATAGTGTCACTGATTCATGGATTTAATGAGCCCGAACTAGTACATGCTCATTTGGTTTTTTCACATTTAGAGAGTCTGAAAACTCCAAAGAAGACTCCAAGGGGGTCCTTTTTCATCCAATTTAGTCTCCTGAGGCTAGAAAAGTACAAAACATACCACAGAAGAACTCTCTTAACTTTCATAGAAGAAAAGGTGAACATTTTTTGTACTTAGTGAGGAAGGTCCGAAAAAGGTTAAATTACCACCTACCCAACTCACCTTCGAGATCAGATTATAGCTTGAGTTTTACGAGTGTGAAGGAAAGCAATATCACTTGGAAAGATCCATTTGAGTACGAGAAATGGGGCTTACAACAATAAACTCGATGCCTTGTTCTTTAGTGTTTAATGAGCATGACAAAGACATAAAGTACACTTGGAATCTTTTTCATGATTTAGGTCTAGAGCATGAAAAAGAGAAAACTAAGCTCATATCGGGTGTTCCTTTTCCATAAATTTAGTCCCTCAGGTCTGGAAAAGTGATAAACTTATGCCTGAGAATACTCTTCTCAATTCTGTAGAAAAGAGAGTGATCCTTTCTCGTATTATTCTTCATGGTTCGAGAAAGAGATAACCTACCACCAATGTGGATGCACATTCACATATTCTTAACGAGCTTGAATGGACAAGTTAACTCGGCAGTCAAGTCTGTTTTGAGGAGTCAAACCTGGGCCTAAAGAAACTCCATAAAGGTGGGGAGTCCTATAAAGGTATATCTTGTAAAAAGAGACCAAAATGAGGCTCCATTTGGCGTGAAAATTAGCTATGAGGATTCCCTTGTACCTAATACAGCTGCAACATGAGTATCGAAAGACAACATTGGTTCTAAATTAGGATACTCATGAGAGGAAGGCCCTATCCATGGAAGAATAATGGTAAAGACAAGGAGCTAATGGTTTAAAATACCATAGTTCGTGGTTAAAATGTTGATTGCTAAGTTTAAGATGGAGTAAGTATAGATGAAAAATGCATATGAAACAACAAAAAACCACCCTATATGAGCAAAAAACACGTTAAAACAATGATAAACCTATTATAGGGAAAAAAGAGATATGGTATTATTTTAGTGAGTTATGAACTATAGGAAAAAACCCACTTGAGAAATTTTATTTCTATAAATAGTTCAAAAACATAAATAAAACTCACCATTTTGAATTTTACCCATAAAAGACAAGTTTTCACCTCTATCTTCAGTTGATCGGTGTGGACAATCCGGTGGAGCAAATCCAATTCCGCAAGTGTCAGGTAAGACTACACCCCAAGCTCTTCAATTTGATCCTAGCAAATTTCAAAATTGAGTCCAAATTTTATATTTTTGAGCGCCCTTAAGCACGGAATGCTGTGTACACAGGTTCACTATATTGAAACTCATGTACACGCATTTTGTATGTAGGTTTCCCTGAAGGACAGTAATGTACAATACACGACATGCCTAACTAGACAGTCGCGTACACTGTGTGAGGGGATAAAATAGTGGTTTGGGTCAAAATTTTGAATTTTTTCATGACACTAAAGGTTTGCAATGTTTGTTTTACTAGGTTTGAAGATGGTGCTTGAGTGGAGGGAGCATCAGCATGAGGATATGGACCAAGATGCACTCCAAAGTGCCCCCACTGTGAATGTTTTGCAGTCAAGTGGGTTGTTGAAATTCTTTTGTACATCACCTATGTGGGCCAATGTCCGCCTGCTAGAGTTCATGATAAACTACTGGGATCATGATTTAGGCATGTTCGACCTTCAAGGTGAATCCTTGGAGATTACTTCAGAGGATATATATTTCATTGTCGGTCTGTCATGACGCGGAGCTCCAGTCAATTTGGAGGGCACCGACAAAGGTGGTGACCCTCTGAGTGTCCAAAACTACATTGATATATACTGCACACTAGGTACCCAAAAGAGAGGGTGTTGCATCCCTATTGTTCACATGCATGATCTTCCTCTCAGGTATTGACAAGTACCATAGTGAGGGTTGCGGGATCATCTTCTCTTCATCTAGCTACACGAAACCATATGAGGTTGGAAATGGATTGAATGTAGGGGGGCCTATATGATTGGTGCTCAGGAGTTATCCCTATTTTGAGAAAGCAACTCTCTGACTGCAAGAGAGGAAGGAGGAAGAACTTTGGATATTCTAGCATACTAGTTGCCTTATTCTTCTTTGAGAGTGCCAAGATTGAGCCCTGCAGTACCCCTACCAGTTCATTCTCCTCGTCAGCCTAGGGTGAGTAGATGGCGAGATATCTTCTTCCGCGAGGGAGGAGGTGGCTTAGTGCAGAGTGTATATGATGATGACTTCTACTTTTGGTGGGAGCGACAGTTGCCAACACTGGAGTAGTTTCCATATGCCGGGATGGATTTCCGTGGTGATCCAAACCTTATCCTCCCTCTAGGAGGAGCATGGGGAGAGCTAGGTAATTTTTATTTTCAGGTTTTTAATTTTTTTTATGAATTTTAAATTTATAGATATATACATATGTATAAGAGTTCTATTCCTATAAACATGTCAAAATGCAGATATTGGACCCGTCTGCCCTGAAGGGCATTCACGCATGTATGTGTGTCTTGTCTTAGGTGAAGACTAGGTATGATTAGGGTTTTGGAGGGGAAGCTATCCAGGCTTACCCAGAGAGTACCCACCTTGCGGATAGAGCACATCCCAGCCGTCATGTAGGAATTTGTGGTTGGAGTTCCACCTGTCTGGACATGACTTTTGAGGTGGGTAGCTAGAGCATTTTTAGTATACATAGATGCTATTGAGGCTACTGAAGGTGAAGAGGCTGAAGAAGCTAGAGTATAGGGAGACTAGGGGGACCAGGGTGGTCCTACTTAGATCTAGGGCATTTGATGGACTATGATCCATATTTTGTATATTTTTTGTATATTATACAGTTATGACTGGATCTAAGGATCAAAGACTTGACCTATCTATAGACAGATATTCACATATATATATATATATATATATATATATATATATAT
>LPNX010662178.1:95790-107808 GCA_001517045.1 Pseudotsuga menziesii
GAGAGTCCAGTCAGACTTCTAGCTGAGTGATACCATGTGACAAAGAATCCCATAGAAGCTCAATTACAACCCTATACTGAACGACATTATTATAAGCAGGACCTAAGCAAACGCCTCATGAGGAAACTAACTATCCTGAGAGAGAATAAATGACCCATGCCGTTGAAGCTAGATTACAAGTGTGGTGACTGGTGCCATCAGTGAAACCTACGAACCTCTTGAAAGACATCTGAAAAAACCAGCAGATGGTGTAAAAAAACACAAATCGATGAACTAGTGTACATAAAAATAGATACAAGAAAATACAAGAAAAAGCGCTAAGCCTAAGCATAGTACTTTTTCAGGTATATCCCATTTCTAGGCTCAGGCAGCTTATTCCCATCAAAATCAATTAACTCATATGCACCCTTCTTTAAGACCTTCGACGTGACATAAATCCCCAAGCACATGGCCTTGAATTTTCCTGCCCCTAGGGGTTCTTTGTCTTAGTCCTAGAGCAAAACAAGTTCCCCCTTAGAGAAAATATGAGGCTTCACCGACATATCATATTGGATTTTGACCCTATTTTTGTGAGCTTAATTTGCTGTCAGCGCATCTCTATGTAGCTCATCAAGATGTTCTAAGTGTATTAGACGTTATTTAAGCTCTGTCGTATCAGGTAACACATGAATAGCTATTTTCAAAGACGATATTTCACATTCAACCGAGGTAACGACTTCCACTCCATGAATGAGTTGGAAGGCGGAGAAACCCGTAGCAGTTTTTACATTAGTTCAGTATGCCCAAAGTGCGGGGTATAGCATGATATTCTAGTTAGAATGCACTACATTAATAGTAAGTTTGAGGATATTCTTCAAAGTTTTATTAACAACCTCAACCTGGCTGTTCGCTTGAGGATAGTACGAAGATGAATGTTCTTGTCTGAATCCAAGCATAGTGGTCAGTTTTGTCATCATGCTATTTTTAAAATGACTGCCATGGTCAATGACAATCACCTTGGGTATACCAAACCATGCTATAATCTGATTGAACATGAAGAAAGATGTTGTTTCCCTATCGAATTTAAAGGTGGGCATTGCCTTTGCCCATTTATTTGTTCCCCCTAGTCGAGGCTGGGTTACACATCACCCAATCAATCCCCCACTTCATGAAGGGTCCCATCGAGACAACGAAAATAACAGAGTGGGATGTGACCCCATTTTTCTAGTGTAAATCTGATATGGATGATAGCGCTTCACGACTTCCACACAATCATTGAATATCGTGGGACAAAAATAACCAGCACGTAGTATCTTCTAGGTCATTGCTAACCTAGATAAATGACCCCCACATGCTCCACTATGGCAATCATTTAAGACAATCTCCACTTCCTCATGGGTAAGACATCGACACAAAATGGAATCTACCCCTCTACGATATAAAGTATCTCCTATGATGAGGTAGTTCTTAGCATGAAGGTGTAATTTACGTCGTTCCTCCTATGAGGAAGTTGTAGGATACTTCAAAGTCTAGAGATATATAGGTATATATTTGTACCAGAGGTTAGAGGTGGATATCAAGAAGATATTCTCATTTGGGAATGAGTCTTCTTCAATGAGTACATCTTCTTCACTTGGAAATTCTGCTATAAGCTCAGCAAAAACTAAGGATTTTTTAGACTTAGCGGACTGGAAATCCAAGTCAAACGCTTGGAGAATGACTATCCATTTGTTGAGTTTGCCTCCAACAATCCGTTGGGACAAAACATATTGAAAATGATTAACATTCGTCACTACTGTTGTAGTCCTTAGTAAGATGTAGTGACATAATCTATGAACAACATAGACAGCTGGTAAGGCCAATTTCTCGACGTGGGAGTACCTGAGTTCAGGTCCGGCTAAAGCATGGATAAGATAGTAAATGACATGATCCTAGAGCTTATCATCTTCCTGGACAAAGACTACCCCAATGGTCGACTCAGATGTGGCCAGATATAATATAAAATCCCTAGAGTAATCTGGCGGACATAGTAAAAGTGCCAATCACAACAAAGCTTTTTTCAATGCCTCGAAAGCGAGTTGTGCAGTTTCATCCCATACAAATGGGGTGTCCTATTTTAACAAGCACATGAAACCCTTGGTAATCTTGGCATAGTTTACAATGAAATGTTGGAGAAAATTGGACTTTCCCTACAGGCTCTGAAGTTGCCTAATAGAATGAGGAGGAGACAGATTTACAATGGCCTCTACTTTTGATGGATCCACCTGAATGCCTTTATTAGAGACAATGAATCCAAGTAGTCTCCCTGACTCGACATAGAACATGCACTTGTGGGGATTCAAGCGGATCTTATAGTATCTGCATCGTTCAAATATCAACCTTAGGTGATATGGATGGTCAATCCTCTTACGAGAATGTGTAGGCAGATCATCAAGGTAAGGTTCAGCAATGGATTTGATATCATGGAAGGAAAAGTTCATTGCTCGTTGAAAGGTTGCCCCAGCATTTTTCAATCCAAAGGGCATTTTTTTGTACACGAAGGTACCCCAATGACAAATGAAAGTAGTTTTATGTTGGTCTTCTAGTTTTATTTGAATTTTATTGTATCCAGAGAAATCATCCATAAACGAAAAAACTTCACTTCCTATGCAATCATCTATAATTTGATCTATAAATGGCGTGGGATAGTTGTCCTTGGGACAGGATTTATTGAAATCTCAAAAGTCAGTATAGACACGTATGGTCCCTTGTTTCTTATCAATAGGAACTAGGTCGGATACCCATTTTGTCAGAGCTATGGGATAAATAAAACTAGCTTTCAACAATTTTTCAACTTCAGCATTCACAGCCGCTGCTTTACATGGGTTAATAGGTCTAAACTTTTTCCAAACAGGTTTAGAATCAGGGTATGTTCAAATCTCGTGCTCAACTCTCGATGGATCAATGCTTGGAATCTCCTCATATGACCGGGCAAAAACATCGCAGAATTCCTTGAAAAGGGATGTATGGATTGCAATCTCGTTAGGAGAGCAATTTGCACCAATATGTATATTTTCCACAACGTCGGGATCTACAGAGATGTTGATAGGGATAGTAGCCAAAATATTTTCCATATTCCCCTCGATAAACATTCCTTCCCTTGGTAATGGATTGATGGGTGTATCAACATCATCTGTCAGTCTCATATGAAACTCTTGATTCTCTATCCTGATTAGCTCTGGAAGAAAATAGGATTGATGATGAAGATATTCGCAGATCTTATCACATCTGCACATGGATTCCAGAATGGCTTCATTAGAAGGTAAAACCATATCTAAACAATCCATAGAATGCAAAGAGTTTTCTGCCCAAGCAGGAAAATAGACTTCTTCCATGTCCTCTAAGACTGCGAGAGGGTCTGGAATGGGATCAATAGTGGTTTGAGTGATAGCTTGGTAAGCCACTTCCACTATCGATAAGGGCACTTACAGTTCATGGGGGGAAGGGATAACCCAAGGATGAGTCCTATCAACAACCATGGCTATGGACTTCCCCACACTAGTAGAACCTATATAGTTATTCAGGGATGGAAGGTCAAATGTGTTCATTAGTGATGTGTACATTCCATCCCCCAAGCTCTGTGCAATAGTTTTGACCTGATCAACCAATGGCACAGCTGACTCATTAGACTCCATGCAACATTTTCAAGTAAAATCGATTTGGTCAATAGTAACCAACTTCCCTTCGTGTGGAAATACTACCACCCGAAATACAACCGATGCAATAGCGGACATGGCATAAGTCCAGCTTCTTCCCAAAAGCAAATTATAGTCCAAAGGTGCATCAATCAATTCCACCTCAATAGACACTGCTTTCCTTTCCAGCTTAATTTCAAAATTCGGTAGGATACCATGCGGACGGAATGACCTTCCATCAAAAGCAGTAAGTAGAGTGTTTGATGGGCCCAGCTCTGGGGATCCGAGAGCTTTCCAACATGACAAGGACATAATGCATGTAGAAGCACCCTCATCAACAACTTCCCTTCCAATGTTCTTTCCACCATGGATGACATCTATTGATAAGGATACATGGTAAGGTAGGCGAATTTTAACATCAGACAAGTGAAATTTCTCCATGAGACTTGACGAGTCCATGCTATCTAAGGCTGCTAAGAGGGCATCCCACTGGGCGAGATAGCTCTGTAACACCTATAAAGCTGACATTGCACAAGGAGTTTGGGCTATGTATTCAACCATGGAGTATTTTGAAGAAACCCTAGCATTAGGGTTATGCAAGGTCTTCTTAAAGACACCTTTTGGTATCTTAGGCATAGTTTCAGCAGGCTTCTTGATCATGAGAGGGTTAGAAGTTTCACCTATAGCCTTACCCTTCTTAGAAGTCTCTTTTTCATAGTTTTTATTCCTAGTCTATAGAAAAGTAAAAGATCGAACCATGTTGATATAATTGGGGTCAGGGGCATTTGAAGTGCCCCCTGCTACATTAGAAGCTGAACTAGAATTATGTCCTTGGGGAAAAGGATCCTTCAGGACAATCGGTTGTTGAGCTTTTAGTAGCTTCTAGGCTTGTTTCATAAGGGGACAAAGATGAGTGAAGTGATCCTCATGGCACAACTTACATGGGAATTTCACCTTTTTCTTTTCTTCCTTTCCCCCATAGTCACTATTTGCGGGTTTCTGCATATTTTGATTTCCCCGCCCTTTCTTTCCTCTCTTCTTCTTCCCACAGGGCTGCTGATTGCCATTTTGAGAGGTATGTGCAAAAACATTTGCATTTTGGGGTGAGGGGGAAGCCTTTGCTACCTCTGTCATAGAATGTTTGATGGACAACTGATGGAGCTGTTTGGCCAAAGATTCTATAGTGGGAGAGTTTACGGACCCAACCACACCATCGGCATGGGGTCCAGGCTTAGGTTTCTCTGCATCGTGGGTAGGCCTCGGTGCCTCAGGGATAGTCTCATACAAGATCCCAGATTGCGAATAGATCAAATCCAATTGCTAGGCCCTAAGAATGGCTTCTTCTTCATTCATCACTCCTGAAGTGGATACGTCCTTAGATATGTAAGGAAACTGGGATTTAAGGAACCACTCTAGTAAAAAATCAGGAGGAATAGTGGCTTTAATAAGGCTCCTTTGCCTACTCCACTCTTGGATGTGATCCGAGATGTGGTAGCCTTGTTATTCCTGAAGGTAGATAACAAGTCCGTTCTAAAGTCATATCGGACCGGAAGCTGAAAGTGGCTAAGGAATGAACTAGCCAAGTCCCAAAAACTACTGAACGTAGCAGAAGGCAACTCAATGTACCATTTCACTGCAATACTTGTTAAGTTTCTTTGGAACAGCCTCAACCTGTCTGAATCTTCATTCAGTGAATTAAAAGAACACCATAAATGAAAAGTGGTGGCATGAGCCCCAGGATCTTCACCAACTTTTCCCTCGAATTTTGGGATGTCCGATGGCAATTTGGTGGGAACAGGTGGCGACAAGGGCTCATGCCTCACCGGGTCGTTCATCAATTTAGATAAATATGGCAAGTTTAACGTTGCCTGGAATGGAAGCTTGGGTCGAACTGGAGCACTAAAAGTGCCAGTCTAGGGATTAGAGGGACTTGGCCCCAAATTCCCATATGTAAAGGTGGCGTTTCCCCATGCTGCCAGTTGCAAAGTGGATGGATTACTTTGAAATGGATTCCACTTGTAAGCCATAGGATTGTGGGTGGGAGGTGCAGTATAAGAGGTTCGGGCCATCCTAGTCAAAAATGGGGTTTGAAAAATAGGAGTAGGTATCCCTCCATTAAGCAACAAAAAAGGAGAGCTCGTGAATGAGGCTGAGACCAGAATTTGAAAACCTTGCCCATAAGAGGTAGTGTTTCCAAACTGCACTCCTACATAAGAAGGTGATGGGACTACGTATGGAGTGGATGGGGGAATATGCCTCCCATTCCAAGGAAATCCTTGGACGAAATCCAAGGATCCTACCGAACCACTCTGGGAAGTGTGTGTGAAGGAGGAAGGAATAGTAGGTATACTAGGAATCCTAGTAACCATGCCACCAGAAGCACCTGCTAGGCTTATGGGAACTGGTGGTTGAACCACCTGGCTCGCTGGAGTTAAGGGCGTAGTAGGTATGCTAGATCCAGGGGCACTTACCGGGGGAGATAGTACCCCTTCATTTGGAATGGCTAAGGTGAAAACAAAAGAATTTTCTCCTACATAAGACATTATCCTACCCATAGGGACACCTAAAATAGGTGAATCAAAAGGCCAAACCTGGATGATCACAGGATCGTTTAAGTTAGTCAAGGGTGTATTAAAATTCCTTGCAAACTCATTAGCCTGCAAGTCTTCTATCTCAATTGTATTAAAATTAGAGTGGCTAGCTCTAAGTGTTGTTTCACCCGAAACTTCACTTACTCCTATCGGTTCAAATGAACTATCTGTGTCCAATCTCCACCTTTGAGTTGGAGGTGGAGGTTCCAATGTGATGAGAGGAGGAAGGTTTTGCAACCTTTGTGACCTTCTTATAGGTTGGTCCTCCACGATTGTAAATTTGACAATTCAAACCCTAAGGTCGGCTAAACAAAGACAAACCATAGAACAATCACTACGAAAAATCCTAAAGTCTCAATAGTCAGCAAGGGTAAAATATATGGTTTCCCAAAGAAATATGAAGAACAATTACTTGGTGTCCTTGAAGAAGTTCTTAGGCACAAGTGGAGGAATCACCCATTGCCCTCCTACACTTTCAACAAGGATTACCTTCCAAGCTCGTCCAAGGTGAACCAGAAATAGCCTTTTGGTTTACCTATGTATGAACCCTAGATGTCAAGAGACTAGAGGCTACCTTAACTATACCAACAATTTGGCGGGATAGTTGCAAGCCTGACTCGTATGCATGGGCAGGGTAGCTGAGCCCAAAACTCTCTCTAGGACAGAGTCCCCAGATGCGTAAAAGTCCTGATTTACATTTCGACAAGGAATCCGAGGGTTATCTCCTTATTCCAATGCCTCCACGTGGCCTTGTGCTTGACTCCCATCTGAGAGGAGCTTCCCAGATACTATCTATAAAGAGAAGGATTTACCTATCGATAACCCCACTATGTCTGAATTTTAAAACTTACAGAAAGTTTACACTTCCTATCCCACAAGTCTAGCCTAAGCTAGTAGGTGTATGGCCCAAAAAAATAAAAAATTACTAATAAATTTTAATTATTGTGTTCATTTTAAGGGCTAGTTTTTACTCAGAAGGAAGTGGAGTGAAGGACTATGATGTTTTTGACTCAATAAGAAATGTAAAACAAAGGTGTATATTTCCAAAGCAAATTACCACTACTAAAAAACAAGCTTCTTTTCTTCTTTTTTTTGTAAATATAAATTGATGAAAATGCAACGATAAAGAGAACACTAAGACTATATTTTTTGTAGTTTTTTGAGATTATATTTTAAAAACTGAAAATAAAACTAATTTGTGCAAAATCAAATGCAAAAGCTTCTAAATGTTTTCTTTTCACTTTTTAAAATGCTCAAAGACTACTATGCACCTAAATGCACAAAACTTGAGTATGCTTGAATTAAACTAACTGTATAAAGTAAGTAGAGTGAAGTAAACAGATTAAAAGACCAAAGATCAACCACCTAAGGAATACTTGGAACCCTAGCTTGGGCATACACAATGAAAGGAAATCACTGAGATCACACAAAGGAAAGTGGAAAACCAAATACTACCCAAAAATAGAAAGGATACACAGTGCCTAGAACCCTAATCACTGATTTAGGCAACCAACACTTGAACCTATAACCCAAATAGGCAAATCCACTTCAAGTTGCTAACATAAGACAATCCAAACAAGAAGAACTCAAGGGCTTCACAAGAAAGCACAAGGTGTGGCTAACAAGGTCATCAAACTGATAGTGAAATGCTTATAAGGAAGAACAACCAACAAACAAACTTTATAAAGGAGCAGGAACAAGCAAAACCCTAACCCAAAAATTTGAATACTTGGGCTTGTATGCAACTGTGTACAAGGGAAACCTGCATACTGTACATGACTGTCCTAGATAGAAACCCGCGTATGCAGGCCTCTGTACGTGACTATATGTAAGAGCAACCTGCGTACAGGTATAAAATTTTGTAATAAAAAGAGAAATTTTTCAAGGTATTCAAACACTACCCTAAGCATGAACCAAGACAGGAGATCACACATACAATCAAGACAAATACTGGGCAATGGTAAACAGAAATAACCCACAGCAGTCTGGGCTCCCCAGTGGAGTCGCCAGTTCTATTGTTCAGGAATAAACACCCTTGTAACCTAGGGTATGGGGTTACCAACGTACTTCTAAAACTTGTAGACAATCAACTTTAAAGTACAGAAAGGAAATAGGAAGATATGGTGGACTCACCTGATTAACGACGGTTGATCCAAGCTTTGTCTTCTCCCGCTTTGCTCCTCTCCAAAGCTTTCAGGGATGCACCTCCTTCACTTGCAAAGAGACAATTCTCCAAGTACAATCTTATACATGTATATATGACAAGTTAGATGAATAATATATAGAGAGCTTAATACAAAATATTCATCAAACAATGATACATGAAAGAGACTCAACACAAAGTTGGAAGAAGAATTCTCTTTATTAACAATAGTGAATGAGATAAGTGTACAACCCAGCGCTTGAAACAAGGACTCCTTTGCAACCAAAGGATTCTGAGTTCTGCTGCTCCAAAGACTTCTAAAGATATACCACCAGCATAAATTTGCTCTCCAAGATTGATTCCTTAATTTCCTCCCCAAGGCCTCTATTTATACTTTAGGAAATAGAGCAGTTTTGAAGGTTGAGGAGGTTGAGATAGTTAATGATTAGGGCTCAAGAACTCTCCATTAATCGTGTTTTATTATTTTTAATGTCAAATGGATGTGTACATGAGTATTGACACTGGAAACCCACGTATGACACACAAGTTTCTATAAGGGAAACCCACATATATATCTGTACGCGGGTTGCAAAGAAGATACTCGCGTACAGTACGCAGGATGATGTGGAGATAGTCACGTATGTATGCGAGTTGCTGTGGAGATAGTCGTGTACGACATTCAATATATGAAAAGGTAAAATGGCAAGCTGGTTGGATAGTGAATGCATCTCATGTCATGCCCATCTATAGTGTTTAGGAAACCTTCAATCCATAAGTATCCTTTTGTGTGCCAACATATGAAGTGTCGGCACTTGGATGAAGAAGTGTCATTTGGGTTGATAACAGATGCCCCCTAATGTGTGAGGTTAGAGGGAAGCGATGGCAAAAATACATTATAATCATTGTCTTTGGAGAACTCAGAAATCCAATGGAGTAGAGGTAGTACCTAAAACAAATACATAATAATGTCACATACAAAGTCATATCTGAGGATGCTATGTTCAATATACTAGAACACTATCTCCTTTACAATGTTTGAGTACATCATATAATACGGGTACAAGACAATGTATATTACAAAGGTGGATCGAAGTCACAATATACAATAATGATGAGTCTTCAAAGATTTGGAAGCTGTGTAAATGGATCGAACATAATCTTGCGCAACTTAGTCCATAGCTAGAGAACTAAGGTCTTCATAAACAATCCCCAAAGAACTAGTACAATCCAAGCCATGTGAATAAATGTAGGTTGAAGTCGAACATGGAGTGGATTCAACAGATTGTTAGTCAATAGGTGAAAATTGACAACTAAAGCAGAGGAATTCACCAATCATAAAAGTGAATCCTAAGGTATGATCATCAAAACTCTAGGTCTTTGTCATCAGGAAGTGCTGATGTAGAACCATACTGTGAATAGGAAGGCAATAGATCCTCCAACGGATCACAAGAGTGACTAGGAACTGGGTAAAGGAAGGGAGACACAAGTGATAACAGATATGACAATGATGGGATCAAGATACAGATCAGACATTAAGTTAATTCCTTGAACAGTGAGCACGACATAGAAATGACCCAAGGTAGCTTTTAACTTTATAGATAGAAGAACCAGACTTATCTGTCATGTAGGAGACATAATCAAATTCCCTAGGCATAACTAACAAAAGGAGGAGTAATAAACTCGAAGTAATAGCTGAACTAAAAGTGAACACTAAGACATGGGTATCAAATAAACAGAGAGTTTTATGTTCAAGGATGACATGCTACCACTAACTGAAAACCAAGAGAAAACTTCTTCCTTACCTTCCCTGTTAAATTTTAACAAGTCCAGGAAAGTCAACTCGGATCTCTCTTCATTATTTAACAAGCTTGAAGAGACATTAGACGAAATTTGGGGTCTAAAATGGGCCTTATAAGAAATCATTCCAACAATAAATTTTGTGAGTTGGAATTCAAGAACGAATAGAATTTCAATAAAATGAGTCAACCGTAATGGTTGAATTAACATATTTGTCATAAAAGAAAACAACTTTTTTTGTTCGTATTTTCAACATATCTCCCTGTGTTTTTACTCAAATTCTGAATGGGAGATATTGTTTGATGCGGAATTTAATTTTGCATCCAACGAGTACCCACACTGCATACTTTTGACAAACCCCGCTACCCCCCAAAAACAATAAATACCCGAAAAAATGTGATGATGATGTCATCATCACATTTTTTCAGGTATTTTTTTTGGGAGGGTAGCGGGTTCTGTCAAAAGTATGCAGTGTGGGTACTCGTTGGATGCAGAATTAAATTTTGCATCAAACGAGCTCTCCCGCTTGGAATTTGAGTAAAAACACAGGGAGATATGTCGAAAATACAAACAAAAAAAGTAGTTTTTTTCATTCTTTCTCCAAAATTAATAACTATTATTTTATTATTTTCCTTAGGAGGCCCATTTTAGACCTCAAATTTCCTCTAATGAGAGAGAATAATGCTTGATAGTGTCACTGATTCGTGGATTTAATGAGCACAAACTATTACATGCTCAGTTGGTGTTTTCACATTTAGAGAGTCTGAAAACTCCAAAGAAGACTCCAGGGGGGTCCTTTTTCATCCAATTTAGTCTCCTGAGGCTGGAAAAATATAAAACATACCACAGAAGAACTCTCTTAACTTTTGTAGAAGAAAAGGTGAACTTTTTTTGTACTTAGTCAAGAAGGTCCGAAAAAGGTTAAATTACCACCTACCCAACTCTCCTTCAAGAGTAGCTTATAACTTGAGTTTTACGAGTGTGAAGGAAAGCAAGATCACTCGAAAAGATCCATTTGAGTATGAGAAATGGGGCTTACAACAATAAACTCGATGCCTTGTTCTTTAGTGTTTAACGAGCATGACAAAGACATAAAGTACACTCGAAATCTTTTCCATGTTTTAGGTCCAGAGCATGAAAAAGAGAAAACTAAGCTCATACCGGGTGTTCCTTTTCCATAAATTTAGTCCCTCAGGTCCGGAAAAGTGACAAACCTATGCCTGAGAATACTCTTCTTAATTCTGTAGAAAAGAGAGTGATCCTTTCTCATATTATTCCGCATGGTCTGAGAAAGAGATAACCTACCACCAATGTAGATGCCCATTCACATATTCTTAACGAGCTTGAGCAGACAAGTTAACTCGACAATCAAGTCTGTTTTAAGGAGTCAGACCTGGGCCTAAAGAAAATCCATAAAGGCAGGGAGTCCTATAAAGGGATAGCTTGTAAAAAGAGACCAAAATGAGGCTCCATTTGGCGTGAAAATTAGCTATGAGGATTCCCTTGTACCTAAGACAGCTGCAGCATGAGTATTGAAAGACAACATTGGTTCTAAATGAGGATACTCATGAGAGGAAGGCCCTATCCACGGAAGAACAATGGTAAAGACAGGAGCTAATGGTTTAAAATACCATAGTCCGTGGTTAAAATGTTGATTGCTAAGTTTAAGATGGAGTGAGTATACATGCAAAATGCATGTGAAACAACAAAAAACCACCCTATATGAGCAAATAACACCTTAAAACAATGATAAACCTGTTACAAGGAAAAAAGAGATATGGTATTAGTTTAGTGAATTATGAACTATAGGAAAAAACCCACTTGAGAAATTTTA
>LPNX010662178.1:109463-122422 GCA_001517045.1 Pseudotsuga menziesii
TTCTAATTTCTTGGAATATGATTGAATTTAATGAATTCAAAATTTCTTTCCAATAACCTAACTTGCATAAACTGACGCAATAGAATAGGGTTCCGCACCTGATAAGCTCAATTGAGCTGGGAAACCACCAGTTGAGATTCCAATCGGACTTCCAGCTGAGTGATACCACGTGACAAAGCATCCCATAGAAGCTCAATTATAGCCCTATACTCAGCGACATTATTAGAAGCAGGAGCTAAGCAAGCACCTCCTCAGGAAACTAACTGTCTTGAGGGAGAATAAATGACCCATGCTACTGAAGCTAGATTACAAGTGTGGTGACTAGCACCATCAGCAAAACCTATGAACCTCTTGGAAGAAATATGAAACAACCAGCAGATGGTATAAAAAACACAAACCGACAAACTAGTGTACATAAAAATACATACAAGAAAATACAAGAAAAAATGTTAAGCCTAAGCATAGTACTTTTTCAGGTAGAGCCCATTTCTAGGCTCAGGTAGCTTATTCCCATCAAAATCAATTAACTCATATGCACCCTTCTTTAAGACCTTCGACACGACATAAGGCCCCAACCACATGGCCTTGAATTTTCTTTCCCCCATGGGTTCTTTGTCTTGGTCCCAGAGCAAAACAAGTTCCCCCTCAGAGAAAATCTGAGGCTTGAACGACTTATGATATTGGGTTTTGACCCTTATTTTGTGAGCTTAATTTGATGTCAGTGCATCTCTATGCTGATCATCAATATGTTCTAAGTGTATTAGATAATCTTCAAGCTCTGTCGTATAGGGTAACACATGAATAGCTATTTTCAAAGACGGGATTTCACATTCAACCGGGGTAATGGCTTCCACTCCATGAACGAGTTGGAAGGGGGAGAAACTTGTAGCAGTTTTTACATTAGTTCGGTACACCCAAAGTGCGGGGTATAGCATGTTATGCCAGTTAGAATGGGATGCATTAATAGTATGTTTGAGGATAGTCTTCAAAGTTTTATTAACAACCTCAACCTGACCGTTTGCTTGAGGATAGTATGAAGATGAATGTTCTTGTTTGAATCCAAGCATAGTGGTCAGTTCCGTCATCATGCTATTTTGAAAATGACTGCCATGGTCAGTGATAGTCACCTTGGTTATAGCAAACCATGCTATAATCTAATTGAACATGAAGAAAGCTGTTGTTTCCCCGTTAGCTTTAAAGGTGGGCATTGCCTCTGCCCATTTCGTAAAATAGTCCACAGCGACAATGATATATTTTTTTCCCCTAGACAAGGCTAGGTTACACATCACATAATCAATCCCCCACTTCATGAAGGGGCCCACTGAGACAACAGGAAATAACAGAGCGGGATGTGACCACATTTTTCTGGTGTAAAGCTGACACGGATGATAGCGCTTCATGGCTTCCACACAATCCTTGAAGATAGTGGGCCAGAATTAATCTGGACGTAGTATCTTCTGGGTCCTTGCTAACCCAAATAAATGACCCCCACATTCTCCATTATGGTAATCATTCAGTACAATCTCCACTTCCTCATGGGTAAGACATCGACACAAAATGGAATCTACCCCTCTATGATATAAAGTATCTCCTATGATGAGGTATTTCTTAGCATGAAGGCATAATTTACTTCGCTCCTCCCATGAGGAAGCTGCAGGATACTTCAAAGTCTGGAGATATATAATTATATCTCCATACCGAGGGTTAGAGGTGGATATCAAGAAGATATGTTCATCTAGGAATGAATCTTCTTCAATGACTACATCTTCTTCAATTGGAAATTTTGCTATAAGCTCAGCAAAAACTAAGGATTTTTTATACTTAGTGGACTAGAAATCCAACTCAAACTATTGGAGAATGATTTTCCATTTGTTTAATTTTCCTCCAATAATTCATTGGGACAAAACATATTGAAAATGATTAACATCTGCCACTAATGTTGTAGTCCTTAGTAAGATGTAGTGACATAATATTTGAACAGCATAAACAGCTACTAAGGCCAATTTCTCGACATGGGAGTACTTGAGTTTAGGTCCAGCTAAATCATAGCTAAGATAGTAAACAACATGCTCCTGGATCTTATCATCTTCTTGGACTAGGACTACCCCAATTGTCAACTCGGATGCGGCCAGATACAATATAAAATCCCTAGAGTAATCTGGCGGACGTAGAAAAGGTTTCGACAACAAATATTTTTTCAATGCCTTTAAAGTGAGTTCTAGGGTTTCATCCCATACAAATAGGGTGTCCTATTTTAGCAGGCGCATGAAACCCTTGGTAATCATGGCATAGTTTACAATGAAATGTCAGAGAAAACTGGACTTTTCTTCCAGGCTCTGAAGTTGCCTGATACAACGAGGAGGAGGAAGATTTACAATGGCCTCTACTTTTAATGGATCCACATGAATGCCTCTATTAGAGACAATGAATCTAAGCAGTCTCCCTAAATCGACACAGAACACGCACTTGTGGGGATTCAAGCGGATCTTATAGTATCTGCATTGCTCAAATATCAACCTTAAGTGATCTGGATGGTCAATCCTCTTATGAGAATGTGCAAGCAGATCATCAAGGTAAGGTTCAAAAATGGCTTTGATATCATTGAAGGCAAATTTAATTTCCTATTGAAAGGTTTCCCCAACATTTTTCAATCCAAAGGGCATTTTTTTGTACGCGAAGGTACCCCAAGGACAAATGAAAGCAGTTTTATGTTGGTCTTCTAGTTTTATTTGAATTTGATTGTATCCAAGGAAACCATCCATAAATGAGAAAACTTCAATTCCCACTCCAGCATCTATAATTTGATCTATAAATGGCGTGGGATAGTTTTCCTTAGGACAAGATTTATTCAAATATCAAAATTCAGTATAGACGTGTATGGTCCCTTGCTTCTTATCAATAGGAACTAAGTTGGATACCCATTCTGTCGGAGCTATGGGATAAATAAAACCAGCTTTCAACAGTTTTTCAACTTCATCCTTCACAGTCATAGCTTTATGTAGGTTAACAGGTCTTAACTTTTTCCGAACAGGTTTAGCATCAGGGTATGTTCAGATCTCGTGATCAACTATCGATGGATCAATGCCTGGCATCTCCTCATATGACCAGGAAAAAATGTTGCGGAATTCCTTGAACAAGGACGTATAGATTGTAATCTCCTCAGGAGAGCAGTTTGCATCGATGTGTATATTTTCCACAAAGTCAGGATTTACAGAGATGTTGATAGGGATAATAGTGGAAATATTTTCCATATTCCCCTCGACAAACATTCCTTCCCTTGGTAAGGGATTGAGGGGTGTATCAACATCATCTGTTAGTCTCATATGAAACTCTTGATTCTCTATCCTACTTAGATCTGGAAGAAAATAGGATCGATGATGAAGATCTTCGCAGATCTTATCATGTCCACACATGGCTTCCAGAATGGCTTCATCAGAGGGTAAAACCATATCTAAACAATCCATAGAATGCAAAGAGTTTTTTGCCCAAGCAGGCAAATAGACTTCTTCCAGGTCCTCTCAGACTACGAAAGGGTCTGGAATGGGATCAAAAGTGGTTTGAGTGATAGCTTGGTAAGCCACTTCCACTGCCGATAAGGGAACTTCCAGTTCATGGGGGGAGGGGAGAACCCAAGGATCATTCCTATCAACAACCATGGTTATGGACTTCCCCACACTAGTAGAACCTATATAGTTAATCGAGGCTGGAAGATCAAATGTGCCCATTAGTGATGCATACATTCTAGCCCCCAAGCTCTATGCAACAAGTTTGACCTGATCAACCAATGGCATAGTTGACTCATTAGACTCCATGTGGCTTTTTCGAGTAAAATTAAGTTGGTCAACAGTAACCAACTTCCCTTCGTGTGGAAATACTAACACCCGAAAGATGGTCGACACAATAGCGGACATGGCATAAGTCCAGCTTCTTCCCAAAAGAAAATTATAGTCCAAAGGTGCATCAATCACTTCCACCTCAACAGACACTACTTTTCCCTGCCAACTCAATTTCAAAAGCTGGTATGATACCATGCACAAGGAATGACCTTCCATCGAAAGCAGTAAGTAGAGTGTTTGATGGGACCATCTCTGGGGATCCGAGATCTTTCCAACATGACAAGGACATAATGCATGTAGAAGCACCCTCATTAACAACTGCCCTTCCAATGGTCTTTCCACCATGGATGACATCTATTGATAAGGCTACATGGTAAGGTAGGTGAATTTTAACATCAGAAAAGTGAAATTTCACCATGAGACTCGACGAGTCCATGTTGCTAAGACGGCATCTCACTGGGCGGGACAGCTCTGTAACACCTCTAAAGCTAACATTGCACAAGGAGTTTGGGCTAAGTATTCAACCACAGAGTAGTTTGAAGCAGCCCTAGCATTAGGGTTATGCAAGGTCTTCTTAAATATGCATTTCGATATCTTAGGCATAGTTTCAGCAAGCTTCTTGATTGTGAGAGGGTTAGAAGCTTCACCTATAGCCTTACCCTTCTCAGAATTCTCCTTTTCATAGTTTTTATTCCTAGTCTGTAGAAAAGTCGAAGATCGAACCATGTTGATATAATTGGGGTCAGGGGCATTTGAAGTGCCCTATGCTACATTAGAATCCAAAGAAGAATTCTGTGCTTGGGGAAAAGGATCCTTCAGGACAGCCGGTTGTTGAGCTTTTAGCAGCTTCTGGGCTTGTTCTATAAGGGGACAAAGATGAGTGAGGTGATCCTCATGGCACAACTTACATGGGAATTTCACCTTTTTCTTTTCTTTCTTGCCCCCATCAGCACTATTTGTGGGTTTCTGCTTGTTTTGGTTTCCCTCCCCTTTATTTCCTCTCTTCTTCGTCCCATCGGGCTACTGATTTCCCTTCTGAGAGGTTTGTGCAAAAACATTTTCATTTTGGGGTGAGGGGAAAGCCTTTGCTTCCTCTGTCGTAGAATTTTTTACAGACAGCTGATGGAGTTGTTTGGCCAAATATTCTACAATGGGAGAGTTTACAGACCCAAGCACACCATCAGTATGGGGTCCAAGATTAGGTTTCTCTACATCATGGGTAGGCCTCGGTGCCTCAGGGATAATCTCATACAAGATCCCAAATTGCGAATAGATAAAATCCAACTGCTGGGCCCTTAGAATGCCTTCTTCTTCATTCGTCACTCCTAAAGTGGATACGTCCTTAGATATGTAAGGCAATAGGGATTTAAGGAACCACTCTAGTAAAAACTCAAGAGGAATAGTGGCTTTAATAAGGCTCTTTTGCCTCCTCCACTCTTGGATGTGATCCAAGATGTGGGTAGCTTTTTTTTTCCTGAAATTAGATAACAATTCTGTTTCGAAGTCATATCGAACCGGAAGTTGAAAGTGGCTAAGGAATGCACTAGCCAAGTCCCAAAAACTACTGAACACAATAGAAGGAAACTCAATGTACCATTTCACTGCAGTACTCATTTAGGTTCATTGGAACAGCCTCAACCTGACTGAATCTTCATTCAGTGAATTAGAAGAACACCATAAATGAAAAGTGGTGGCATGAGCCCCGGGATCTTCACCAACTTTTCCCTCAAATTTTGGCATGTCCGATGGAAATTTGGTGGGAATAGGTGGACACGAGGGGTCATGCCTCACCAGGTCGTTCATCAATTTAGACAAATATGGCAAGTTTAACATTGCCAGGAATGGAAGCTTGGGTCTAACCGGTGCACTAAAAGTGCCAGTCTAGGCATTAGAGGGACTTGCCCCCAAATTCCCATATGTAAAGGTGGGATTTCCCCCTACCACCGGTTGTGAAGTGGATGGATTACTTTGAAATGGATTCCATTTGTAAGCCATAGGATTGTGGGTGGGAGGTGCAGTATAAGAGGTTTGAACTGTCCCAGTTGAAACTGGGGTTTGAAAAATAGGAGTAGGTATCCCTCCTCTAAACAATGAAAAAGGAGAGCTCGTGAATGGGGCCGAGACTGGAGTTTGAAAACCTTGCCCATAAGAGGTAGTGTTTCCAAACTACACTCCTACATGAGAAGGTGATGGGCCTACTTATGGAGTGGATGGGGGAATATGTCTGCCATTCCAAGGAAATCCTTGGATGAAAGCCGAGGATCCTATCGGATTTCTTTGGGAAGTGTGGGTGAAGGAGGAAGGAATAGTAGGTATACTAGGAATCTCAGTAACCATGCCACTAGAAGCACCTTCTAGGCTTATGGGAATCGATGTTTGAACCACCCAACTCATTGGTGTTAAGGGCATAGTAGGTATTCTAGATCTAGGGGCACTTACAAGGGGAGGTAGTACCCCTTCAGCCAGAATGGTTGAGGTGAAAACAAAAGAACTTTCTCCCACAGAAGACATTATCCTACCCACAAGGACACCTAAAATAGGTGAATAAAAAGTCCTAACCTAGACAACCACAAGATCGTTTAAGTCAATCAAGGGTGTATTAAAATTCCTTGAAAAATCGTTAGCTTGCAAGTCTTCTATCTCAACTATATTAAAATTAGAGCGGTTAGCCCTAAGTGTTGGTTCACCCATAACTTCACTTACTCCTATTGGTTCAAATGAACTGTCTGTGTCCAATCTCTGCCTTTGAGGTGGAGGTGGAGGTTCCAATGTGATGAGAGGAGGAAGGTTTTGCAACCTTCATGACCTTCTTATAGGTTGGTATTCCACGTTTGTAGATTTGACACTTCAAACCCTAAGGTCAGCTAAACATAGACAAACCACAAAACAATCACTATGAAAAATCCTAAAGTCTCAACAGTCAGCAAGGGTTAAATATATCCTTTCCTGAATAAATCTGAATAACAGTTACTTGGTTTCCTTGAAGAGGTTCTTAGGCACAAGCGGAGGAATCACCCACCACCCTCCTACACTTTCAACAAGGGTTACCTTCCAAGCCCGTCTAAGGTGAACCAAAAATAGCCTTCTGGTTTACCTATGTATGAACCCTAGATGTTAAGAGACTAAAGGCTACCTTAACTATACCAACGGTCTAGGGGGACAGTCGCAAGCTTGACTCGTATGCATGGGTAGGGTAGCTAAGCCCGAAACTCTTTCTCGGACAGAATCCCCAGATGCGTAAAATTCCCGATTTACATTTCGACAAGGAATCAGAGGGTTATCTCCTCAGTCCAATGCCTCCACGCGGCCTCGTGCTTGACTCCCGTTTGAGAGGAGCTTCCTAGATACTATCTATAAAGAGAAGGATTTACCTATCAATAATCCCACTATGTCTGAATTTTAAAACTTACGGGAAGTTTACACTTCCTATCCCACAAGTCTATCCTAAGCTAGTAGGTGTATGGCCCTAAAAAATAAAAATTACTAATAAATTTTAACTATTGCGTTCATTTTAAGGGCTATTTTTTACTCAGAAGGAAGTGGAGTGAAGGACTATGATGTTTTTGACTTGATAAGAAATGTAAAACAAAGGTGTATATTTCCGAAGCAAATTACCACTACTAAAAAACAAGCTTCTTTTCTTCTTCTTTTTTTGTAAATATAAATTGATATAAATGAAACGATAAAGAGAACACTAAGACTATATTTTTTGTATTTTTTTGAGATTATGTTTTAAAAACTGAAAATAAAACTACTCTGTGCAAAATCAAATGCAAAAGCTTCTAAATGTTTTCTTTTCACTTTTTAAAATGCTCAAAAACTACTATGCACCTAAATGCACAAAACTTGAGTATGCTTGATTTAAACTAACTGTATAAAGTAAGTAGAGTGAAGTAAACAGATTAAAACACCAAGGATCAACCACCTAAGGAAGACTTGGAACCCTATCTTGGGCGGACACAATGAAAGGAAATCACTTAGATCACACAAAGGCAATTAGCAAACCAAATACTACCCAAAAATAAAAAGGATACATAGTGCCTAGAACCCTGATCACTGATATAGGAAACCAACACTCAAACCTATAACCCAAACAGGCAAATCCACTTCAATTTGCTAACAGAATATAATCCAAACAAGAAGAACTCAAGGGCTTCACAAGAAAGCATAAGGTGTGGCTAACAAGGTCATCAAACTGACAGTGCAATGCTTACAAGGAAGACCAACTAGCAAACAAACTGTATAAAGGGACAGAGACAAGAAAAACCCTAAACCAAATATTTGAATACTCATGCTTGTACGCGACTGTGTACAAGGGCAACCCACGTACTGTATGCGACTGTCCTAGAGAGAAACCCGCGTACGTAGGCCTCTGTACACAACTGTATGCAAGAGAAACCCGCGTACATGTATAAAATTTTCTAATAAAAAAAGAAAATTTTCAAGGTATTCAAACACTACCCTAAGCATGAACCAAGATAGGAGACCACACATACAATCAAGGAAAAGACTGGGCAACGATAAACAAAAATAACCCACAGCAGTTTGGGCTCCCCAGTGGAGTTGCCAGTTCTATTGTTCATGAATAAACACCCTTGTAACCTAGGGTCTGGGGTTACCAACGTACTTCTAAAACTTGTAGACAATCAGCTTTAAAGTACAGAAAAGGAAATAGGAAGATATGGTGGACTCACTCGATTAGCGATGGTTGATCCAAGCTTTGTCTTCTTCCGCTCTGCTCCTCTCCAAAGCTTTCAGGGATGCACTTCCTTCACCTACAAAGAGACAATTCTCCAAGTACAATATTATACATGTATATATGACAAGTTAGATGAACAATATATAGAGTGCTTAATAAAAAATATTCATCAAACAATGATACATGAAAGAGACTCAGCACAAAGTTGGAAGAAGAATTATCTTTATTAACAATAGTGAATGAGATAAGTGTACAACCCAATGCCTGAAACAAGGACTCCTCTGCAACCAAACGATTATGAGTTCTGCTGCTCCAAATACTTTTGAAGATATACCACCGGCATAACTTTGCTCTCTAATATTTATTCCTTAATGCCCTCCCCAAGGCCTCTATTTATACTTTAGGAAATAGAGCAATTTCGAAGGTTGAGGAGGTTGAGACAATTGAGATAGTTAATGATTAGGGCTCAACAAATCTCCATTAATCATGTTTTATTTTTTTTAATGTTGAATGGATGTGTACGTGAGTATTGATAATGGAAACCCGCGTATGACACGCGAGTTGCTATAAGGGAAACCCGCATAAAGATCTGTATGCAGGTTGCAATGAAGATACTCGCATACAGTACACGGGATGCTATGGAGATAGTCGCGTATGTACGTGACTTGTCGTGGAGATAGTCACATATAGCATTCAACATATGAAAAGGTAAAATGGCAAGCTGGTTGGATAGTGAATGCATCTCATGTCATGCCCATATATAGTGTTTAGGAACCTTCAATCCATAAGTGTCCTTTTGTGTGCCAACATATGAAGTGTTGGCACTCGAACGGAGAAGTGCCATTTGGGTTCATAACAAATGATAAAATAGGAAAAGGAAAATTTGTACCTAAATGGTTTGGCCCACTTGTTGTCAAAACAATGTTAAAAATGGGTGCATATGAGTTAGTCAATTTTGATGGGGAACCCTTTTCAGATATCAAAGATGCTCTCTATCTGAAGAAATACTTTGTGTAGGCACTGAGGCTTCGCAACATTTTTTCTATTATGTTGTATTTTATGTGAAATTTTTTTGTAGAATAGTTATTTAATGCACACACTTATCTTGCTTGGTATCTCTACTTTCCAGATGTCATTGGAAACTTTCACTTATTTGGGATATGCAAATGGTGCCAGCCATGGATCTCATAACATTGCTTCTGCCACATGGGTAATATTCACACCTGAAAATCAAGTCCTTAGTTCGGGAGGATCTTTCCTTGGACCCATGACCAATAATGTTGCAGAGTATAGCACATCCATTGAGCTTCTAGTTGAGGCTAGCACCCTTGGAATCCAACGAATTACTGTGAAATTGGACTCACAACTTATTGTATCTCAGTTAAATGGTCAGTATCAGGTTCACGATCCTATACAGTTTAGATATTTTCTATGAGTTCGTCTTCTAGAACGCCATTTTGAATTCATTGAGTATATTCATGTTCCTAGAATTTCAAATAGTCTAGCTGATTCCTTAGCTAACTACGTACTTGATTGGCATCTGTGTCATACATCATTTCGGTAAGGAAAACATGTATATTGAATGCATGGCACCATAATTGAGAAAATATTTCAAGGAGTAAAATTCGAAGTAACATTCCTTTGTATAAAGTCAAACTGATTATATCATAACCCAAAAAGTTTGTTTAAGTTCAAGACATTTTTGGCAATAATTTTGCACACAGCAAAAAGAGTAGTATAAACACTTTCTCCCTTTTTATACATTTCTTCAAAAGAAAATATCCAAAACAAATTCATAAAAATTCAAATATATAGAAAATCGAAAAAAAACATTTTTTCTCTGTTTCGACTTCCTAATGCATCATGAAGACTCATCTACAACTGACAGATTACTAAGTAAATTGTTTATTTCTTTTGAGATACATCCTCGAAATAGGTGATTCCTACAAGAATGGTAAAAAATGAGTGTTCTATTTATCTTTGTTATTTTAGATATTAAATGCATATATTGAAGCCTATTGGTTTCTTAAATGGTTGGGTTATGATTACTTTTACCGGATATTGAAGAAATTGATATGTTCAAACTATTTGATCTAGGATTTGAAAGGTAGACCACGATTCAAGGTGTTTTATGGTTTTGGTATTTTTTCACATGAATCAGTCTGAATTAAAACCACATATCCTCTATTCTAATTGTCCATGATCCCATATTGGATAAAAACTACAATTAATTGGTTCTATTTCACTGTCCGGTGACACATAATCATACTTCAAATAGCCTACCTATGGAGGGAACATCCCAAAGAGTGTGCAAAACTAGATCAACCCATGTTTGTAGTACATATCATTTCCTTGGCCTGACCCATTCTCTTGAAACATAGGCGCACACCCTTGCAACCCTCATTCCCTCTTATGTACTATAGCATTATTTATTCCTTTTTAAGCTAATACATGAAAAAGCACTAAAAATTAAAAAACACAAAAATAAAAAAGAATATTACTGAATCTATTCATAATTCATCATGGAGAAAATGGCAAGAGTCATTCCTTATCTCCCTTGAACAAGACACATATCCCTGCACCAATTATAAGTACACCATTTACATTTGACTTAGCAAGTTGTACCAGTAATTTGAATAGATATCCACTGATAGGTTATCCTTCCCATCATCTATGAATCTTTCATTAATTCCTATTGAATTGGAGAATTTCACAATGGTTGGTTACTCAAATTCTTATGTTTCCAAGTGTCATTATGCATCGTGTTATGTGTTCAAGGGAAGTCAAACCAATGTCGGTCATTCCTCAAATATTTTTGACCAATCATGTCGGCCTTCCTTGTGTCAGTATATAGTGTTGGATCTCACAACTCTACCAAATTATATCATCTTATTGATCTTAGCTTTGTGTCAGTTGATGTGGGGTGCATTAATTCCCTCCTTCTAGCAGATTCCTATCGACGCCAAATAATCATATAGGAAATGGATCTAGGAACCTGCTTGAGTACCTTGGATATGTTAGGTTAAAATGAGCAACATTAACAATAATGAGCGAGAAATAAACATTATCACAAGAAACCACATACATACACACAATATACCCTGGTAACCCCATGCGGGGAAAACCAACACCAATGAAGATCTTCATTACATGGCCAAAACCGGCATCCACTTTACAATGGAGCCTCCTCAAGCCTTATAAAGCCTTAATCACATGCAATACCATGGGACAATACCATGGGCTACAACAAACCATGTGCCCAAACCATGTGCTAGACCTAACCACCTTTGACTCGATCTCAAGTCAAGGTTAACCCTAACAATCCCCCCTTTAAACTTGACTTGGAGTAATCACCAACTCCCCTCAAGTATTTACTGAGGAATCTTACATACACCCCCCTATCACCTAGGTCTATCTCCCGACTTTACCTGTGAGTTACCAGGTGTATGCATGCCTTACCGGGTCTTATAGCCATATGCCCATTTACATGCAAATCGCTCCATTACATTTTTATGTGCCTTCACGGTGACTAATCATAGCAACTCTACCATTGCTGCACTTGCTAGACCTTGGACTTGGAAAATTTCTTCTTTTCACCTTCATGCTTTAAGGCCAACAGAAACCAAGCAGGAACTCAGTTTCTCTCTGGTTACTCCCTTTGTCAACATGTCTGCAGGATTCTGGCTAGTGTGAATCTTTTCCAATTTTAACAGTTCTTCATCTAGAACAGATCTTATGAAGTGGTACTTGAGTTCTATATGTTTAGTCCTTGAATGAAAGACTGAGTTCTTTGCAAGATGAATGGCACTCTGGCTGTCACTGTACAACCTACTATTCTCCTATTTCTTACCCAATTCTTCCATGAACCTCTGCAACCAAATCATCTCCTTACTAACCTCTGTAGCAGCAACATACTCTACTTCCATTGTTGAAAGTGCAACAACCTGTTGCAGTTTTGAAATCCAACTTACTGTTGTTCCACCTATAGTGAACACATAACCTGTGGTGCTCCTCCTGCTATCTTTATCACCAGCCATATTTGCATCAACATATCCCTGTAGAACAGTGTCTGAACCTCCAAAACATAATGCATGAGAAGTGGTACCTCTCAAATACCTGAGAATCCACTATACTGCTTTCCAATGCTCTTTACCTGGATTATTCATATACCTACTCACAACTCCCACTGCGTGTGCAATATCTAGTCTTGTGCACACCATGGCATACATCAAGCTCCCAACTGCTGATGAATAGGGAATCTTGGACATGTAATCTATCTCTTCCTATGTCTTTGGACACATATGCTTGCTTAGTTTTAAATGGCTTGCCAAAGGTGTGCTAACTAGTTTTGCATTCTGCATTCTAAACCTCTGCAACACCTTTTCTATGTACTCACCTTGAGACAATGTCAATTTGCGATTTTT
>LPNX010662178.1:122744-353240 GCA_001517045.1 Pseudotsuga menziesii
CCATTTTTACATCTAATTGTTCAAGATGCAAATCTTCTACCGCAACTAGAATTAAAATAGTTCTAATTGAAGTCATTTTAACAACAGGAGAAAATATTTCATCAAAGTCTATACCTTTCTTTTGTGCAAACCCCTTTACAACAAGTCTAGCCTTGTACCGTTTCTTTCCTCCATCTTCTTCCTTCAACATGTAAACCCATTTATTCTGCAATACCCTTTTTCCTGTAGGCAACTTAACCAGATCCCAAGTCTGGTTTCTTACCAATGAGTCCATCTCCTCATCCATGCCTTTCTCCCACTTCTTTCTAGTTTCTACCTGCATTGCTTCTTCAAAACATTCTGGCTCACCAGAATCAGTCATCAATAAATAATACAGTGAAGGAGAGAATCGTTCAAGGGGTCTACTTAACCTAGTAGACCTTCTTATAGTTGCAGGAGTTTCAGGTACCTACTGCTGCTCTTGATTTTCTGGTGCCTTTGGAACTTCATTTTCTTTGATTTCATCAAGCACTGTGTACTCTGTGTTTTCCTTTTCTTCTTTCTTTCCCTGCAACTGATCTTTGTACATGACCTTTTCATTGAATACTACATCTCTACTCCTAATGATTTTGCGATTTTTAAGATCCCATAAGTGATAACCAAAATCGTCAACCCCGTATCCAATAAAGGTACATTTCTTGGATTTAGCCTCAAGCTTTGTTCTATCATCTTTATCAATATGGACAAATGCTTCACAACCAAAAGTTCTCAAAAATGAGTATTTTACTTGTTTACCTGTCCATGCCTCCTCTGGAATTCCACCATCCAAAGCGCTTGAAGGCCCTCTGTTTATTAAATAAACAGCAATGTTTACAGCATCAGCCCAAAACTGTAAGGGCAACCCTGCATGCAATCTCATACACCTTGCACACTCCATGATTGTTCTATTCATCCTTTCTGACACGCCATTTTCTTGGGGTGTTCTAGGGACTGTCTTCTCTCTACGAATCCCATTGTGTGAATAGTAACTTTCAAACTCCTTGCTGCAGTACTCGCCTCCATTATCAGATCTGAGACATTTCAACCTTTTTCCTGTCTCATTCTCAGCCAAAGCTTTCCACTTCTTAAAAGTATCAAACACATCAGATTTCTGTCTAATGCAATAAACCCAAGTTTTTCTAGTTGCATCATCAATAAAAGTAACATAATAACGAGAGCCACCAAGAGATTGTACCTGAGCTAGTCCCCATACATCTGTATGGACAAGCTCTAACTTTTCACTCTTCTTTTGTTTCCCAACCCTGAGAAATCTAACTCTCTTATGTTTTCCATAAAGACAGTTCTCACAAAATTCCAAACTTACCTGCTTTAGATCTGGAAGCATTTTCCTTGAGTGGAGAATCTGCATCCCCTTCTCACTCATGTGTCTAAGCCTATGATGCCACAACGCTGCACCTGTTTCTGTGGAAGCTACAGAAATAGAATAATCAGTGTTATGAGGACATAAATATAACATACCTATCCTATTTCCTTTTGCAATTACCATTGATCATTTATTGACCTTCCACCACATTTCTCCAAATGTAGACAAACAACCGCCATCTCCCAACTACCCTGTTGAGATCAGATTTCTTTTCATAGCAGGAATGTGCCTTACATCCTTTAGCAACCGGTCATTTCCATTATTTAGTTTGATCTGTACCTTACCCTTTCCAACAATTTTACATGGTTCATCATCCCCCAATAACACATGCCCAAAATCACCTTGAACATAATCATAAAAGAATTTCCTATGGGGTGTAGCATGACATGAAGCCCTTGAATCTACTACCCAGTAATCACTAGTATTATCTAATGCAAGAATCAAAGCATCTTGTAACACATCACCTACTACATTAGCTTCCTGGGTAGTCTCTTGCTGCCTCTCACCTTTTTTCTTTGGTGCTCTGTAGTCTTTCTTTAGATGTCCTTTCTTACCATAGTTCCAGCATTCTATTTTTCCAAATCTGGACTTGGATCTTCCCTTTTTAGAATTGTCACGATTTCATGGGCTCCTTCCTCTCTCTTTTTGTCTCCCTCTGCTCTCCATGGTCAACACATTACCTGATGTCTCACCTGTGCTTTTCCTTCGCATTTCCTCACTAAGAATAACACTAACAACATCATCAAACTTAAGAGTGATTGAACTAGGGATAGAGTTACTTACATCCATGACCAAGCTATTCCATCTTTCTGGAAATGAGCACAAGATTAGAAGAGCCCTAACCTCATCATCAAAGTTCACTTTTACAGAACTTAACTGACTGGTAAGTGTATTAAACTCATTTAAATGGTCAGCAACAGATCCACTTTCCGACATCTTCATATTAAATAAACGCTTCATTAAAAATACCTTGTTAGAAGCCGAGGGTTTTTCATAGAGCTTACTCAATGTGCTCATCACACCCTCTATTGTTATTTATTTTGAAATATTGAAGGCCACTGACGAATCCATGCACAGCCGTATTGTTCCTAGTGCCTTTCTGTCAAGAACCTCCCATTTTTCATCCTTCATAGCCACTGGCTGTTTTTCTTTTCCGCCCAACGCCAGGTACAGATCTTTCTGGTACAGATAGTCCTCCATTTGCATCTTCCATAAATGATAGTTTTGGCCGTTAAATTTCTCGACCCTAAACTTTCCTTCTTCCACCATTGCTCCCACTCGAATCAGGAACCCTTCTTTCCTGCAAGTTTACAAACCAAATAGACCTTTTGGCTCTGATACCAATTGTTAGAAAAACAGGACCGTAGAGCAATAACAAATATACAATTAAATCAATAAACAAGATGCAAAAACACATTAAACATTATAGAGAGACACAGATATAACGTGGTTCACCCAAATGATGGGCTACATCCACAAACAAATTTGCTAGTCCTTTTATTTTATTCCAGAAAGATGAAGGGATACACCCTACAGCAAAAAAACTGCACTTCCTCTTCATGCTCTCACAGTCTCTCTTCCAGCACAATACAATGCCCACATCCAGTACCATACAGTGGGTTTTTTGAAGGAAATAATAAAAAAGCTTCAAAATCGTAATCCCACATTCATGGTTAAGATATTGGGTGCACAAACCCTAATCCTATAAAAGGAAGGCATATGAGGTGAATTAGGGGAGACAAAATTGAGAGCAAAGGCATGCTAGAGGAATTGAGGGCTATAGATCACTTTTATACTACAAAGTTTTTGGGCATCAAAGGCATGGATGGTAGAGGAGTAGGTCTAGGCTACGGATAAGGAAGGAAATTTCAAGGGTTGTAAGTATTTCTTCGTGTTCATATATTATGAATCAATTCAATTTTGTTCCCAGTTATTATTCAATGTTTTCCCTTTAATTTTCATGTTGATGTAGAATTGGTAGGCAATTAGATCTAACCCATATTTCTTAAAGATAGTTGGGTAGGATAGTAGGAATGATTTTGTGGTGAGATTTGCATGTGTGAAGGAGATTCAAGGAGCTTCAAGGACAACCATCAAGGAAATCCATCAAAATTCAAGGCTATAAGAGGTATTGTCCTCTCTTCCACCCCTTCTCAAACTCCATGAAAGAAGGTTTAAGATATTAAGATTATTGTGATAATTGATCTGTTTTCTGTCAATTGGGATTCACCCAGCCCATAGAAATAGGAGAGTAGGATATAGCTTATGTTGTAGAATAATACACTAAAAACTATTCGAGGATTATTCCCATAGACTTCAATGTAAGCATGGTCAGAGACATTACAATGTTATATTTCATCACTTAATATGATAAATCTCCCATTTTAGTGCAACTTTATCTCTACAATCAATTTGAGGGAAATTCTAAAAAAGAAATGTTTATAGGTATTGTAAATTTATCAATCTAATATAATTTCTCTTTGATTTTGTGTTCAAGAATATGATATTGCACACAAAAAATACTTTCATTTGGAACGTTTTGAATTGGACATGGAGTGAAATTTACCCAAATTATGTCTAATATAGATCCATATTTAATGTGTCCAGAGTTTAATTTGACATAAATTATATGTTACGATTATACATTTGTTATTCAATGAAAGAAGATTTCATTTGAACAATCTATTACACTATCCTCATATAAATCTAAACTTTCTTATCATGTGACTGTGAAAGAATCATTGGTTAAAAAATATATATTGTGCCTTATAGGTTTAAATAAATGTGTTTATCATTTTCAATTTTAGAATTATTAAATGATAGTTTTATATAACCTAAATAAGTTTATTTATTTAAGTATTTGGAAAATAAATATTAGTAGAGTGCACATTTTTTTGTACATAATCTATTAATTATATACTATCAAAATATATACATCCCTTGCAAGTTTGTTTGTGGAAAAAAGAGCTCCCCTCCCTCGAAGGATAAAATAGATAGATAATGCCATGAGTCTCATAAGCACCCACAATCCAAAATCTACCATTAACAATATTAGCTACAATCATTTCCAAAATCCCCTCCCCTTAAAGAGAAAATAGGGCCATACTATCATATAGTCTGTAATTGATCAAAAAGATATTATACCAATCATTATTATTAATCAAAATAAAAATTACTTTAAATACCACTAACTAGACATTACCAAGACTATCGAAAGAAATTGACATATAAAGCCTTCAAGAAATCATCTTAATGTCATCAAATACAACCTTCCAGAAAGCAACAGGGATTTCATCATCCTTCGCTTTCTCAATACTTTCCAATAGTACATGTCCGAGGAGGCCCTTCACAATCCTATAGAGAGAAACCTTATTTTTATACTAAGAATTCCTGGCATGAGAAGATCCTAGGTCTTGGATCCAATATTCCATAGTAGAGAGGTCATTTCTAGGCCACACATTGTCCACCTCATGCCACAATGCTTCTTTCCTACTACCAATATCCTCATGAAAGGATTGAGACCTTCAGGTTATTGGTTGATAAGTATGAAAACACTTTTAGTCAATGAGCTTGACCATATAGTTTTATATTGGAATTTTGCATAGAATTTTCTAAAAGAACATTTGAGATATAGAAAAACTTATGAGAATATATGTACCTATTAATGGTATATTAAATATTTTAGTCGCAGATCTCTAATATCTTTGTCTTCAATTTTTTTTTCTCTCCTCGTTTCTTAAATCCAAAACCTGGAAATGTTGTTGTTTGTACCATTTTGGTTTTGTTTCCTGTTTCTTATTTATAGAGATGAATTATTTACGTAAATCAAATCCATCTAATTTTCATAGTGGGAGATCATTGTGATCTATGCTTCTATAATACACACATATAATTTGGGGTTACCAAATTCTAATTCTAATACAGTATATTCCACAAACATACATCACAAAAATCCATTTAATTTATAATATTTGGAGATGTCGTACTGACGTCAACACCATATTATCCATTTTACTAGTCTCAAAGCGGGGGCCCACCGAAGGGTCGATCGAACCCTTCTATGTCATAGAATTTTCTTGTAATGGGACACTGACATATCTTCACTACTTGGCTCGCATGGGGAGACAAAAATAGAGATGGATATGGCCAACATATTCTAAACAGTGGAGACCTATATTTTTCCCTGTTGACTTGTACGTTGGTGGCCTAAAAATGCTTTGTATTCATCATAATCACGTGCATAATTGATGTTCTATGAAGGGTCGACAAATCCTTCCTCCATTTACTTTATAGTTGAATTTGACAAAAGGGTTAGCAGATACTTCCCTTCACATCCATTATATTCATATCTACATCATCTTACGTATCTCACTCCGAGGGAGAAAACATAAATGCATATAAGACATTTTTTTACTTCATATCCAATTACTATAATTTTATGTTATAACAATTAAATTGAACATGAAATGGTATTATAGAACGTATGTATTCTTCCATATTTAAATGTGATAGAAGGGTCAGTCTATACTTCCTTTAGTAGACATGATATTCATATCTCTACCTTGCTTTGTAGTTCTTCGATTGGGAAGAAGACAAAGAATGTGTGTCTGAAAGTTGTTTTTTTATTTTCTAATCAATTACTATGATTTAATGTAGCATGAACCAGAAAGAAACTTGCATGCAATTCAACAATGAATGTATTCCTCGATAGTTGAATCTGGTAAATGGGCCATCAATACTTTCCTTCACATCCATATTATTAATCTGTATATTAGCTCCTTAAATCTCTTATCTGTGAGAAATTGGAGAACCTGGGTAATATAATTATTTCATTTTCTATTCATCTATTTAATTATATGTCAAAAGAATTAGTTACAAATTTACACACAATTCTGGAATGTGTGTCTTGTTCTATAGTTGAAGCTGATAAAAGGATCATCCCTCAGTTCCTTAATGTTAGATATACAACTTCGGGATTCATCCTCCATGAGAATTGTTGTGTCAAGTCCAGAGCTTATTTTGTCTTAAGTTCAGATCCTCTCCATGAGACTTATTGTGTCAAGTCCGGAACTTATTTAGTTCACTAAATTATTTTGTTAAGTTAAAGAGCTTAATTTTATCAAGCTAGGACCTTGATCAAGTCATATTCGAGAGATGCTTGTACTAGGATCTTATGGTTAAGATCATGACCTTATGTTAAGGTCTAAGACTTGTGGCATATCAAGTCCATAACTTATGATGTATTAAGTTCACATGACTTATGTTGTATTAAGTCTCTAGGATATACTATGTGATGTATGGATAGTCATGGTCAATAGGTGCTACAAGTATCCTTTAGGGATTAGATACCCCTAGAGTGATTTGATTTAGCATGTGACTATATGACCCAGGGTAATACACATGATCATAAGTTCGGAGACATTCTTATGAGTATGATATGATATGGAATTAATGAAAACACATATGGACCATCTAGAGAAAATTAATAGGAGCACAGAGATAGACAGAGAATTCGAATTGCCCATGTATGCCTCCTAGTGAAATTGAATTAATAAGACATCAGTTGAGTCTTAGTTGTGATAAAACAAGTTCAATTAATTAAGGAATAAACTCAATTTATGCAAGTGGTTGTTGAAGATGACACTAATGGAGAAACATTAGTTACATTCAGTTTTTTTTAGTTATATTTAGTTCTATTTAGTTACTTTCAATTCCATTCAGTTACATGAAATTCCATTAAGTTTAGTTCAGTTCATTCAGATAACAACTCAATTAGACACAGTTAAACTCAGTGAGTCAGTGAGGGTGCTTGGTTCAAGATAAAGCAGTGTTCTTAGTGTTAACTACTTACTGAAACATGCAGTATTAACTACCTTCCTTTGTATGATCTAATTTGTCATGTTACTAAAGTGCTATGCACTTCAAAAGATCATCATGTTGTTCCCTTTGATCTCTCATGTCTTGTGCTCTCAAAAAATCAATATGCTATTATGTTGTAATCATTCTTTGCATATTATCAATCACTCTAAGATTGTTTGCTAGGTTTTTTATCCTCTGAACGAGTGGAGGGTTTTCCCAGGGTATATCCTTTGTTTTATGTTTGATTTATTTATGTCTTTGGATTATTGATGAGATCTATCTACACTATAATTGTGGGTTAAAGTTTCTTTATATTTTCCCAAACACTAAGATGGTATTAGAGCAAGTTTGAGCGAGAGCTTAGCTTGCACAAGAAAATAAATCCCGTGTAGATATTGAAGTATTGAAAAAAAAACTTGGAGCCATGACATCGATCTCCATCCAACCAGAACAACCCCAAGATTTGTAGTTTGGATATTATCATTATTAAATGGATCTTGTGTATAATAAAGAGCCTCATAGAGTTGAGATCTCATCCAAAGAAGAGGATGATCGTTAGAAGAAATGTTCTTTGAAGAACAACATTCGTTCTGGGTTGCATGGGATCTAGTTTCTCCATGCAGAGATTCACTACCTCCTGCATGCATTCAAATTTTCAAAGAGATCAAGACTGAGGGACTACAGTAATCTCCACAAGGAAGAAAATATCAAGAGGGAGCATGGAAAACAATAAAAGATAAGTACCCAAAATTTTATTATATGTTATTTAAATCTATATGTTTTTTTAATATTTTCATTATAGTCATATCAAGATTAGTATTCATGAGATTAGGAATTGTGAGTATATATGTTTATTTGCTTTCATTTAAATTGAAAATAAACAATATTCATAAGATATTCATAAGATATGAATATAGTGATGTATTGTTTCATAATATATCAATATAAAAGCATGCATGATTGTTTCATAAGATATGAATATATAGTTGCATGATCATTTCATAAGATATGAATATAAAGCATGCATGATTGTTTTATAAAATACGAATATAGAGTTGCATGAATGTTCATAAGATATGAATATAGAGCATGCATGATTTTTTTATAAAATATGAATATAGAGATGCATGATTGTTCATAAGGTATGAATATAGAGCATGCAATATTGCTTCATAAATATATGAATATAGAGTTGCATGATTGTTTCATAAATATACGAATATAGAGTCGCATGATTATTCATGAGATATGAATGTTGGGTTGCATGGTTGTTCATAAAGATATGAATATAGAGTTGCATGATTATTCATGAGATATGAATGTTGGGCTACATGATTGATTCAAGAGATATGAATGTTGGGCTGCATGATTATTTGATTATCATATGCTTTTATAAAATCATATTTTGTTTCATTACAATCTGTATTCCTAGGATTAGGAATGATTTTATGGTACGAACATGATTAAAAGTATATGTTATATTATTTCTATTTTATTGGTAAATAGGAAAAATTATGTTACAAAGAATAAATGGTTTGCATAAATATTCATGAGATCTAAGAATGATATAGAACTGCAAAACATTACATGAAAAATGAATGGGGTTATGTCAAAACATTGATTTAATGTGTACACAACTATATGAACCACTACAAGTACATTGAGGGATTAAAATTCATGAGATATGGATATACTGAAACATTTTTTAGAATGTTTTGCATGTCCTTATGTGTTGTTTGTCATTTTATTGACATGACTGGATTATGCAAGGTTGTCAATAACTTGATTGAATTTGGCTTGTAGGGAAAAACTATATGTCCTGACCTACAAGAAAAATGACATGTGTTGAATGAAGAGAAATTATGATGGATGATTCTAAAAGAGAACATGATGTTGTGATGCAAGAATATTTTGGTAGAAGGTCGGGAGGTTCCTATGTATTAGGAAGAAGTCAGAATAGAATCCCTAATATTATTCTAACATATGTTAAAGACTCTTGAAGATAATTAAATTATCTTATTTACATTCATCTGTCAAGAAGAGATTCATACATAGATGAGAATGAGTTCTATGTGATGGAGGACCCATATTATGATTCTCACATTTTGATGGTGAGAGGGAGTAGCTAGATTTGCTAGCTCCTAAAAAAACCAGTAAAAATGGTTAATGTATCTTCTATTAATATGAGACCTGCATGATGTTCATATTCAGAATGAAGATGAGAACTGTATTCAATAATTTTGTTATGATTCTTATGATTAGTGGTGTGGCAGTCGTCATATAAATATTTTCCTCAGTTAAGGAAAATGTACGGTAAAAGAGCCTGAAGAGTTTCAGGATGATGGAATACAAATCCATGGCCACACATATGAGGGTAAATATGAACTTTTATAATTCTTATTCAATATTTGGAGGATCTCAAGTCAATTGAGATGTATTCGGTTAGTCACAAGTCCTAGGATCTATTATATGCTTTGCAGTTTGTACATAGACATGCACAAAGCATATTGTGGTGCCTACTTGGTACAAGTGTATGTGGACTCAGATATGCCTTGGTCAGTGAAATAGAGTTTCAAATATATATGAAATGGGACTAATTATAGTGATCGAGGAAGATCATATGTGTCACTCTAGATAGAGAATGTTGAAAAACAATAAATCTTTTGAGGTTTCTAGTCATTTATATTCGAGACATGGTACATATCCATAAATGAGAAACATTTCCAACATTCTTACTAAGCCTTTATCTGGGACAAGATTGGCATAGTACATAATAACTCCTCTAGTTGAAGAGGGAGTATTGATGTGTCTTCATAGGTAGTAGTAGATAAAGTCCCCACTAGTTAGTTATAGTCAATGAATTAGGCAACCAAGGGTTGTGATACCTTATGGATAGAATCCACATGAACAGAGACATGGTCAAAGTATGAGAGACTATTGATACTCAAGAAGAGTTATAGTCTGGACTATCAAAGAACATTTAAACCTATTGGAGAGGTAGCTAGAGTGCTGCAGTATAAAGAGAAGTATATTTGAGAAAGTGATCAGGCCTTGAAGAACATCATAGAGAATGGAAAGATCATAGAGAACTTCTCCAGATAGCATAATATTCCAGAAGTCAACAAATGTTGAAGAGTTAAAGAAAATACAAGTCTTTATTTCTGCATGTTATTACACATTTGTTGTATAATGTTGTATGTGATGGATTTGAAATCCATGGTTTCTACTTCATAGAAACTTTATTCTAGATTGGATCCAGATGATGCTATTATGTGTATGTATCTAGTTGGTCTTTGAGAAGACCTGTTGTATTTTATGCTAGCTACTAAGCATATGTTTGATTACCATTTGAGGTACATTAGAATATGATCCTTATTATAGGGAAGACCTATTATATGATTGTGTTATCCAAATATTGTTTAGCTTGAGATAAGCATTGTAATTTGCGGCTAGTACTACAAAAGATGATAGTATTGTGGCTTGTACTACAGAAGAAAGATCTATGTGTCAGAGTACCTCAAAATCAAACTGTGTTTTGTGGATAATACTACATACTAAGGAGAAGTGTATCTTGGGAAGCTACCTAGTAGGGTGAAATACTTGAGCCTGCAATTATTAGGTGCAAATATTTCTAGAAAACCCTATATGCATGCTATGATAAAAAAACATTTTTGATGAAGTTTTACTTCATTGAAGTTATGGTCATGTAAAATCAATTCCAGTACATAGCTACTGATGAGAAGATTGCAAATTTGTGACAAGATTCTATCTATGACGAAGTTCTGACACTTCCAAGATAAGCTTGATGTGGAAGGAAATTCCTGGTATGGAAGAGAATGTTTCCCTCGCTGAGAGGGAGTGTAACATGTACAACTTCAGGAGTCATCGTCCATGAGACTTGTTGTGTCAATTCTGTAAATTATTTAGTTCCCTAACTTATTGTGTTAAGTTAAAGAGCTTGTGTTGTATCAAGCTAACACCTCTATCAAGTCCTATTTGGGAGACATGCTTGTACTAGAATCTTATGGTTAAGATCATGACCTTATGTTAAGATCTGATACTTTTGTTGTATCAAGTACGAAACTTATGTTGTATTATGTTCACATGAATTATGTTATATTAAGTCTCCAGGATATACTATGTGATGTATGGCTAGTCATGTTCAATAGGTTCTACCAGTCTCCTATAGGGATTATATACCCCCAGAGTGATTAAATTTATCATGTGACTGTATGACCCAGGGTAATACATATGATGTTGATGTATTTGTAACTTCGGAATGTATTCTTCTATGTATCTTATATATTGTAACCCGATGTTTATTCCGGGATGTTTCTATTATGTATTTGAGTCATGTTGTCATGCCCCAATGTTCTGATCAGGAGGATTAATAATGTAAACAAGTCTTGTCAAGTCATTGTGTAAGTCCCCATCGTTTCGGGGCACTAGGGTTATTATACACTAATTAAGGTGTAGGCTCTAGTAAGTAATTGTTAGTTGGGCCGACATGATTTAGTGCACTTCAAGTGAATGGAAGAATACAAATAGAGAGTGAGAGTCTCTCTATTTATCACTTGTACTACACATCACTCACTCACTCAAGTGTGGTGCATTAGTGAGGAAGGAAATACTGGGACTAGAAAGAAGAAGAAGACTACTGCTATTGGGAGTGCATCTTACTGTTTTCTGGTTTTACCATTTTGGTGCTGATTCTATCTTTGAGGAATTTGCGGGGTTTTCTCCTTTATGGTTTCCCCAAGGAAAACTCTTTGTGTCTCTTGTCTCTTGTGATGTGCTTATGTTTTATTGCTGTGCTTGTTATTCTCTCAATGAAAAGATCCTAAGATCATAATGCTAGCTTAAATGTTGAAAAACTAACATGGTATCAGAGCTAACCTGAGAAGAAGACATTGTGCAGCTGCAGAAGCTAGGGCTTCTTATTTTTTGGGTCTCTCTCCACATATTTTCAGCAAAATTAAAGTGGAACAACTCTCCTCCTTAGGGCGCATCTTTCTGTCGAAGAGGAATTCGATTCCGAGCATTTTCAGTCTTCGATGCAGAAATTAGGGATTTCTACAAAAGAGGAATTTTTGAGTGAGACCAGAATAGGATTATTATCCTCATAAAAACTGAATTTTACAGACCTAGATCAATAAATTTGGTTGGGTGAAACTCCGAGAAATTCAAACCCTAGTGTGACCCCGAGCTTGAAAAACCCTAAATACTAAAACTGATAAGTTTTGGTACAGTCGCTATAGTATGAGGTTGGAGAAGTCTCAAAAGCTGAAACTTGTAGGGACCGAAGATAAAATCCTGAAGAACACTGTGTCGAAACATAAGCCTCATATTCTCTATACTCTAGGAGATATGATCCCTCCAAGTTATGTTTCCAGCCTCTTCCAGAATTCATCCTTAAACAGGACACCTGAGGAGAATTGCAATATATTGGGCTACAAAGGTCCAAATGTAATTTATGAATATGTTATAGAAAGGGCACGGACTTTAATTTCATTGGTGCAAATATCAGACTCAGAAGATGAACCAGTGACACGTGGCATGCTGTACAACTTCGTTGTTCTGAACAGTCCTGTAACAGGTCACCTTGGGAAAAGGATCATCAATCCCAAATGGTGAAACCAATTTTGATGAAACATGTGGTGTTGGATCAGGCACATGTGAGGTTACCTCAATACGAAATTTCATACATAGAGGAGTAGAAATTTCAGAGAGATCACAGAAACAGTAATAGGAATTTTTGCAGAAGAAATTGGAAATCTAGGGCTTCCTGTTTTGGGAGCTTCCCTTCACTGTTTTCAGAAAAGGAGTACATTAGACAGATCCATTTGAAAATATATATATGTCTATCCAATCATATCTGAAAGATTCCAAGTCTTGAAAAATAAGGTTTCTGTGGCAAACCCTAGATCAGCCAGCTCCGGGACCAAGACAGACACCTCAAATTAGTAAGATCTAATCCTTTGCTATTTTCATTTGAGGTTCTCATTTCAAAGTGATCTATCACAATAGCTTGATGATAAGCTTGGTTAATTTGACAACTTCCAATCATAGAAGTATTTGATCTCTCTGAAGAAAATGGATTGGACACCTACATGAGTATAGAGGTTCCAGTTTCAGAGGGAGACGAGGTTAGAAGCCTTTCACAAGAAGGACTTGGTCAAGGCCAAAGAAGACATCATGCTCATGCTGCAGAGGATGATGAACCATCTAGAAAGAGATCTAGATATGAGAGTGAAGATTCTTCAAGCGAGGATGAATATGTTCTGATATCAGCTCTCACAGGTAACATTACTCATTAGAGGAAATTTCAACTCAAAATGGGCCTTTTAACTTTTATTCAAATTCCATGTCATCATGTGTTAGCCAATGAAATTGCTTTAAATTTGAAATACCGTATAGGTCTTAAACATTTTTTTATTATAAATTTGGAGATAGGTATCATAGAAAAAACTACTTTTTTTGTTTGTATTTTTGACATATCTCCCCGTGTTTTTACTCAAATTTCGACCAAGAGAGCTCGTTAGATGCAGAATTAAATTCCGCATCCAATGAGTACCCACTCGGAATACTTTTGATGGACCCCACTACCCCAAAAACAAGAAATACCTGGAAAAATGGAATGATGCTACCCCAAAAACAAGAAATACCTGGAAAAATGGAATGATGATGTCATCATTCCATTTTTCCAGGTATTTCTTGTTTTTTGGGTAGCGTGGTTCATCAAAAGTATGCCAAGTGGGTACTCGTTGGATGTAGAATTTAATTCCCCATCCAACGAGCTCTCCTGGTCGAAATTTGAGTAAAAACACGGGGAGATATGTCAAAAATACAAACAAAAAAGTAGTTTTTTTCTTCTCTTCCTCCAAAATTAATAAATATTATTTTATTATTTTAACTATTATTTTATGAGTTCATTTTAGGAGGCCCATTTTGAGTTGAAATTTCCTCTAATGCATGGAAGTGATGATTGGCTCATAGACAGTGGGGCTTCCAAACATATGACGGGATTCAAGGAATCTTTTATAAGACTGTCAGAACATGAATCACCTCACAAGGTGAAACTAGAAGATGACTACCAATATCCAATAAAAGGTAGTGGGGAATCTTCATACAAGCTAGACTCTGGTAAGTCTCTAACAATGAAAGAAGTTTTGTTTAGGATTGAAGAAGAACCTTCTATCCATTTCAGCATTAGATGCAAAAGGAATGCTGGTTGCATTCATAGATGGTCAAGTCATCATGTGGCCAAAATGAAAGACTATCGATGATGCAGTAGTGATTGGAGAACAAGAAGGAGGCTTGTACAAATTGAAGGGCCATCTAGAACAAGCCTTTATCCATGACACAGTAGAGCCAAATGAGCTTTGGCATAGAAGGCTTGCACATGTGCATTACAGAGCACTACCTATTGCAAGCAAAGTTGTTGAAGGTCTTCCAGAATTTCAAGCTATTTGAAGGGAAGAACAAAATCAGAATATGACCTAAAGACACCAAGTGAAGAATGTAGAAGTGGTGATGGCCACCTTGAATAGCCTCCCAGGATCATGGGATTCATTCATGCAAGGAATGTGTGGCAGAATGAAGTGATTACTTTTAGTAGACTTCGAGAAGAAGAAGAAGCTCGAATAATAAGAAGAGAAGAGGAGATGGGAGCAATTGAAGATCAAGCTCTCACCATCCAAAGAAGATCCCTCAATCGATGAGGAATATGAAGAACTCAACTCTTGAAGAACCTCCTATCCACCTTAGCATTTGGATAAGAAACGATGCTATCATGAATGAAGAAGACGATGAAGCTGAAGGCTCAAGAATCAGTCTACCCATGAAACAAATAAAGATAAGTATTCAATTGTCATTTCATGATATTGTTTCGTTAGGCATTTGTTTATATTCAGTTGATGTATCATGCATGATAGGATGTTTGCATTAATGAAGGTATACTACTAGTATGCATGTGATGGGTAAGTAGCTCATGGTGCTATACAACTCTCCATTGCTACTTAACTAGAATGAAACCTCTTTGCTGACATATTGGATTAGTGCACAATCTCAATGTTGTCCTGGTAGAGATGGAAGGCATTTAGAAAGTCTCAGTAAGATATGGATGAATGTTGTATTGTCTAAAGTAGTTGCATGATCATATATTTATGCATAAGTATTTGCCAGTATGAATATTCCTTATGAAATGGTTCTAACCATACAAATGCATTTGACTTGTAGGAAAGATCGCATACATAATCGCCTACAAGCAAAGAAGAATGAAGACTTGTTCCGAAGAACAAGTGACAACAATTCAAAGACAAAGAATAAATATGATGAATGCAGTGACATCATTGATACAGAACCTTTCAGCCATGGAGAAGTCACCAAGAAGAAAGGGAAGACCAGTTCAAGAAGATTGATGTCTAGGATGCAGTATCGACACATAAAGAGAAGTTCGTAGTTCCATCATGCAGTAGATGGAAACATTGTGGGATACAAAGCAAGATTCGTAGCACGAGGATTCTCATGAAAAGAAGGCCTAGACTATGAAGAGACATTTGTAGCCAATAAGAGTTGAAACACATACATGAAGAGATTGATGAAGATCTTAACCTTTGCTACAAGGTTGAATATGCAAGTCTATACACTAGATGGTCACATAGAATATTAGTAGCATAGGAAGCTACTTGTCACTCCGATACAGAATGTTTTCAGTGCATAGAGCACAGAAGACAGAGGGAGTATGATGCTTCACTTCAGAGGTAGGTACTACAGAAGATCTAAGGTTTTACATGGTACAACAGGATGGGAAGATTACTGATGACTCTAGGCTTTACTGAGAGTAAAGAGGATTCCAACCTTTGCTTCAAGGTTGAAGACAGAAGACCAGTGATGCTCCTGTTATGTGTCGATGCACTATTGTTCTAGGCATGGAGGTGTGGTAGAGTACAGATGGGATCTTCCTTGGACAAGGGAAGTATGCAGTAGAGATCCTGAAGAGGTTCAGGATGATGGACTGCATGACCACACCTATGGCATCGAACATGAATATATTAAGTGATGCTTCATCAGAGACAGTTGATGCTATGATGTATCGTCAGATGATTGGGTCCTTGATGTACCCGAGACTAGATACTTTCCTTGCTGTGAACACATTGAGACATGTTCACCTGATGGTTGCAAAGCATGTAGGGGTATAATTGATTATGGACTCAAGTACGATGCGAATCAGAAGATTAACCTAGAGGGTTATGTTGATTCAGATTGGGCAAGCAGTGCCATCAATAGGAAGAGTACTTCAGGATGTTGCTTCAGTATGGGATCAGGTGTGATCTCTTGGTTTAGCAGGAAATAATCCTGTGTGGCACTGAGTACAGCTGAAGCAGAGTATGTCGCAGCTTGTTCAGCTAGTTGTGAGGCACTATGGATGCGGAAGCTACTGTCTGATATATTTGATCTCCAGTTGGATGCTACTTGTATACATTGTGACAACCAGAGTTGTGTGAAGTTGTGAGAGAATCCACTGTTCCATGACAAGTCGAAGCATATCGAGATCAAGTATCACTATATCAGGGATATGGTGCAGAGAGGAGCAGTGAAGCTCCTGTATGTTGCGACAGAGGAACATATAGCTAATGTATTGACGAAGCCATTGGCTAGGTTGAAGTTCGAGTACTTCAGAGAGAGACTTGGTGTTCTCCAGAACGAGGTTCCCTCCAAGAGAAAGTGATGAGATCCATAGCCATTCTGACGAGTAGGTCAGATGTAAGGGCTGAGCCATTCTATCATGGTGAGAGGATTCAGTTCCTTCCATGTCAGATATGAGTGCTAGAGATCCAAAGCCATTCTGACGAGCAGGTCAGATGTAAGGGCTGAGCCATTCTGTCATGGTGAGAGGATTTGGTTCCTTCCATGTCGCATATGAGTGCTGACTACCATTATGGGAATGGAGGCACCTGGTCAATTACTAGGAACACTCAGTTAGGGACTGAGAGAGCCATTCTGATGAGCAGGTCAGATGTAAGGGCTGAACCATTCTATTCATGGCTAAAGGATTTAGTTCCTTCCATGTTAGATGTGAGTGTTGGCCATTCTGTCGAGTAGGAAATATGTAAGGGCAACTGCCACTCTCCGGGAGAGTGGAGGCACCTGGTCCGTTACCAGGTAGCTCAGTCAGGGACTAGGGGCCATTCTGATGAGGGTGTAGGATTCAGTTCCTACCAGGTCAGATGTGAGTGCACAAATATTTCATCACTGTGGTAGGATGAGTTCCGGCCTGGGTGAGAGTCGTTCATCATTGTGGTAGGATGTGTTCCGGCCTAGGTGAATGTGTGGAAAGATTTCATCATTGTGGTAGGATGAGTTTCGGCCTAGGTGAGAGTCATTCATCACTGTGGTAGGATGTGTTCCCGCCTGGATGGATGTTCCCTTCTGACGAGTAGGTCAGATATAAGTGCAGAGCCATTTCACAGATGATAGTTGATGTGCCTATCATGCTGGTGAATGTGAGTGCTGGGCCTTTCTGATGTGATTGTAGTTTACTACATGATCAGATGTGAGTGTTGGGCGTGCCTTTCTGACGAGAAGGTCAGATGTAAGTGCTGGGCGAAGACCTACCTGGTGGCTAGGCCTACAACCAGCATGAAAAAGGGCTGGCTCTGTAGAACTTCCTATGATAAGATAGTACACACATGATGGTGACCAGAGATGATCCAGATCGAGCTATGATCCAGATCCAGTGATGATGACTCCGAGAGATCCATATCGAGTGATGATCCAGATCAAGAGATGATCCAGATCCAGATCCAGATTGAGTGATGATCCAAATCCAGTCCAGTGATGATGGTCCAGATCGAGAGATGATCTAGATCCGATGATGAAGATGACTTGAAGACGAAGATGATCCAGTTGATACAAAGAAGAAGACATGTGCTGAAAATTGTGTCGAAAGAATACCTTCCTAGTTAAGAGCGAGTGTTGATGTATTTGTAACTTCGGAATATATTCTTCTATGTATCTTATATATTGTAACCCGATGTTTATTCCGGGATGTTTCTATTATGTATTTGAGTCATGTTTTCATGCCCCGATGTTCCGATCGGGAGGATTAATAATGTAAACAAGTCTTTTCAAGTCATTGTGTAAGTCCCCACCGTTTTGGGGCACTAGGGTTATTATACACTAATTAAGGTGCAGGATCTAGTAAGTAATTGTTAGTTGGTTTGACATGATTTAGTGCACTTCAAGTGAACGAAAGAATATAAATAGAGAGTGAGAGTCTCTCTATTTATCACTTGTACTACACATCACTCACTCACTCAAGTGTGGCACATTAGTGAGGAAGGAAATACTGGGACTAGAAAGAAGAAGAAGACTACTACTGTCGGGAGTGCATCTTACTATTTTCTGGTTTTACCATCTTGGTGCTGATTCTATATTTGAGGAAGTTGGAGGGTTTTCTCCTTTATGGTTTCCCCGAGGAAAAATCTTTGTCACTTGTCTCTTGTGATGTGCTTATGTTTTATTGCTGTGCTTGTTATTCTCTTAGTGAAAATATCCTAAGATCATAATGCTAGCTTAAATGTTGAAAAACTAACATATGATCATAGGTTTGGAACAATTCTTATGAGTATGATATCATATAGAATTAATGAAAACACATATGGACTATGCAGAGAAAATTAATATGAGCACATGGATAGAGAGAGAATTCAAATTTCTCGTGTGTTCCTCCAAGTGAACTCAAATTAATAAGATATCATTTGATTCTTAGTTTTGATCAAACGAGTTCAGTTAATTAAGGAATCAACTCCTTAATTTATGCAAGTGGTTGATGAAGATGACACTAATGGAGAAACACTAGTTACATTCAATTCTATTTAGTTACATTCAGTTCTATTCAGTTACATTCAATTCTTTTCAGTTATGCTCAATTCTATTTATTTACATTTAGTTCCATTGAGTTACATGCAATTCCATTCAGTTCAGTTCAATTCATTCAGTTGACAACTCAATTAGAGGCATTTAAACTCAGTGAGTCAGTGAGGGCACATGGTTGAATATAAATCAGTGTTCTCAGTGTTAACCACTTGCTGAAGCATATAGTATTTGGTGCCTTCTTTGTATGACCTAATTTGAATTGTTATCAAAGTGCTATGCACTTGGCAAGATCATCACGGTGTTCCATTTCATCTCTCCTCTCTTGTACTCTCGAAAAAGAAATCCGCTATTGTGTTGTAATCATTCTTTGTCGATTATCAATCATACTCTAAGATTGTTTCCTAGGTTTTTTATCCTCTGAATCATTGGATGATTTTCCCAATGTATATACTATGTTTTATGGTTTGATTTATTTTTGTCTTTGGATTATTGATGAGATCTATTTGCATTGTAATTGTGGAGTAAAGTTTTAAAGTTCATGTTTCTTCATATTTTCTCAAACACTAACACTTAACAACTATAATATTTATTTTTCCATCACCTTTATCATATGTGTGACACACTTTTTACATGGAATTCAAGGGTGTTTGTATTCTTATGTAGTTTAACCCTATAAAAAGGTCAGGTAATACTTTATTTCACATCGATAATATTCATGTATCCAACATCCTTTTACATCTATTTTTTTGGATAAAATGAAGAATGTGGTTGCGAATATTATTGTGAAAATATGATTCACAACAAGATCTAGGATCTAAGGGAATCTTCACAATTCAAGTTATTCACAAACTATGCAGAAAAACATTGAAAAGAGAGAAAATTAACACACATAGATGGTGTGAATAACCATTAGAGGAATTTTGGGGTCTAAAATGGGCCTCCTAAGGAAAATAATAAAATAATAGTTAAAATAATAAAATAATATTGATTAATTTTGGAGGAAGAAAGAAAAAAACTACTTTTTGTGTTCGTATTTTCGACATATCTCCCTGTGTTTTTACTCAAATTTCGATTGGGAGAGCTCATTGGATGCGGAATTTGATTCTGCATCCAACGAGTACCCACACTGCATACTTTTGACGGACCCCGCTACCCCAAAAACAAGAAATACCTGAAAAAATGTGATGATGACAAATTCCACATCCAATGAGCTCTCCCGATCGAAATTTGAGTAAAAACACAATGAGATATGTCGAAAATGCGAACAAAAAAAGTAGTTTTTTTAATGACAAATATGTCAATTCAACCATTATGGTTGACTTATTTTATTGAAATTCTATTGGTTCTTGAATTCCAACTCACAAAAACTTATTTTGGCACGTTTTCTTATAAGGCCCATTTTAGACCCCAAATTTCCTCTAATGCTGAAGTTTCGATTAGTATATAACTTGTAGATATGTGTAGTACATATTTATAATACATTGGGAGAAAATCGTTAGCTTATGGAGGCCATCTGGATGCATACATGTGTAATGACCCTCCACAGGGTCCGACGAAATCAACTAACATGCATAATTCTAGATCTGATAAAGGAGTTTAAGAAGATCTATTTTATTAACATGTGTAACATTAATGAATTCAAAATACTTTAAATACCTATAAATCACTAGTCGTTGTCATTTGAGGATGATGCCAAAGGTTTTTTTGTCTTTGCTCTGCTTTTGTTGTTGGCATTGGACTGCCAATCATGTCGGATCCACCGGTTTCCTCCCTAACATACCCTGACGGGTACTCTCCTTCCCATGGGACCCCCGAGTTCGATGGGTCTGACAATACCTTGCTAGTAATGGAAGTACAATGCCAGACTGTTGCTGGGAGGCTCCCAACCCCACTCACGTCATACTAAACCACACTCTTTCACAGTTTCCTCAGAGCCACCGAAAGGGTTCAGGCTCTTCACTATGGTAGGAGCGAAGAATAAGAAGATCCCCCGTTCTTCCATTTCATTAGCTTTTATTAACCATTTCATTAATTCTCATGCATCCCATGCATCACTTTTAGTTAACTTTTTAGTTATTTTAATTAATTAATTATTTTATTATTATTTACCAACCCACTTGTTAGTTATCTTTAGTTCTCTGAATCCTTTTCAATTAGTTGGTGTTTCACGTTATTTAAAGTTCCTTAATTTACTCTGTTAACTAATTTCTTAATTTGGCTTGATTTCAGTTTATTTCACTTTATTTATTTATCATTTTATTATTATTATTATTATTATTATTAAGTTCTTTAAGATTAATTTATTATTTCCCTTAATTAAAATATATGTTGTTTACCGTCACATTCTTGTCATGACCAGAATTATCAAGGTGTTATGCTTCCAGTATTCCCTTCCGATAATTCTCACAGGAGGGGAGTTGGTTATGATGATTGAGCTAATGTTACCTCAATTCACCTACTGTGGGAAAAGCCAGGTTTCTGAGGAATAATTCTGAATCCTTATTGCACGCCCCCTAGTAATAATCTTCATGAGTGACTATATCGTTCCCTACCCTCATGGAACACGCATCTGATGAACTGGATTTTTCCTCACTCCATTCAAAGTCCATCGCTCCAATTTTCTATCCTTACAAGTATAATATTTTCATCCCTATCACCTGATGTGGATTGATTAACAATCACAATCCCATCATTTGCACATGAAACAACCCATGCATCAAATATCATAAATAAGATTTCAACTATAATAAAAACATCAATTGACCTCAACTGCCGAGCTTTCCCAACTCATCCAAAGTCCATGCATGCCAGTGCATCAAACATATCATAAAACAATCATGTTATATACAAGGCCGATATCACCTGCCATAGTCATCGACTCAACTAGAGTCTTTTACATCTTGATGCTTTATTTCATTTCATGTACATGCCTTTCCTGTCACACTCAACATACCATCAGAGTACATGCTACGTAAATTTTATCAAAACATTAGAAAAATTTATTCATTGCTGGTAGATTCACATGATTTTTCATTCATAATTAAAATCATAATATAACAACGTACATAATTCGATCAAATGTCGACATTATTCTCATAGTCATAGTTTACTCCTCAATATGCTAGATAATCCTTCTCAGATCACATCTCATCAATAATTCCTTGTTTCACACAAGCCCAGGTCATCATAAATTGGATGCCATCAAAAATACGTTCATACAAAGTTATTTTAGATTTCAAAATCGTAAGTAGCTGGGATGATTTGTCATATAATTCCCTCAAGGATTAGTCATAATAATCTCAAAAGTCAAGGTAACAATAGGGTGTTACATACACCCCTACTTAAGGAAACTTCTTCCCGAAGTTCTAGAATAAGTACAGATACTGTCTATATTTCCAATGCGTTCTCTTAGGTCGCAGTATTTGGGACATGTCCATCCTTGATATTAGATCCTCATGCATAAATCCTGCCATTGCAGTTTAATAACCATTATAATTTCATATCAAATCATCATGGAATCTATGTATACATAATGATTTCATTCAATTACTTTTCCTTTCCCTAAATGTGTCATTACATACCCCCCCTCTTTATGAAACTTCATCTCGAAGTTAATAAATTTTGTACATTTAAAGTCTTGATGTCATTTTATTCTATTTTCATCAAATAACCATGGCCCTAAGCACTACTGTTTCTACCATCATTGATTTATTTATTTCATCCAACATGGTTCAAGCACATTCTCAACAATTCCATAGTAACTTCACATAGTGTAAATCTAGGAGCACTTTTCAATAATTGTCAACACTAACTTAGAATTCCAATACCTCCCAATTATCCATAGGGATATGTGATATCCAATTGAGCTATAGGCTAGATCACATTAATACCCACATAATATAGTTCCCAATCAACTTTTAGCACAATCAAATCAAAGTAAGAATTCAATTCAAATCAACTATCTTCTCCACCAACGCAAGAGGTTAAACATCACACAATATTCAATAAAATTCACATTTTTAGGTTACAATCATGAATTACCGAATCGAGGAAATGGCCACATCGTAAAAAATCATTGCAAAACTCATTCTACCTATGCATAAGACTACTTCCAAACCCATAAATTTTAATAAAGTTGATTCTAAACTTATACGATCCCCAAGTGTCGGTTGTTAGCGTCTTAGTTGAACATATTAAATTTTATTTCTTAGTCTTTTTGCTAGTACCCTTCGACATACTTTCCAAATCACATCCTATGTGTCTTTATACTCTTGTTGAGTATCGCCTCTAGAGTTAGTCTCCTATTCATTTGGGTTTCATTGTGTCATGCGGTTCACATCATTGCATTCATCTCATTGTGTTGATCGTCTCCATCCTATGCTTTACAAAATATTCTTTATTTGACCCTTTAGCCAGGTTTGTCAAGTTACACTTCCCATATTACCATGTGATGGTCAATCATGGGAAACCCATATACTTAAAGTATGAAAGTACACGATATTTACTTCTTGCAACATGTATGTAATCCAATCTCCCAATAACATAAGGATGTATAGACTATAATTCCTCCTATGTATGAAACATATGTAATAATCTAATCTTCCAACTTTGTAGTAATTGGAATAATCAATATTTTATCCAAAATGTATTAAGTAGGGTCCTTCTCTATATATATAAAGTTTAAAATTGTCCATTGGGCGTAGCTCAGGTGGTTGGGAGAATTGGTTTTTGCACTCCCCACCTGGGTTTGAATCTTGCCGAGGACATTTTCTCCTTGGGAGCTCTCGTATGTAATGAAATATTACTCTTAGTCAAAATATATAAGATATAACCTTTTCCATAAAAATAAAATTTATAACTTTGAAATTCATAAAAGTGTGCATTTCTTCTAGAGTTGGGTGCTCCTACTCTATTAATGACACAATCCCGTCCACACCGCCCTAGACCCACACTTCTCCACAGAACCACAACGTCAATTCCATGCATTAATGCATGGACTATCTAACCTCGCGGATTCAGGTCTACCTATTGCTAGCCTCTTTTCATTCACGATTTTGTTTAAAACAATAATTCTTGAGCAATGTTGTCCTAAAGAATGCGTAACTTCTGTTCAAAAAAATATTGAGGAAAGGCCAGTTGCGAGAGATCAACCTAAAAAATATTGGGGAAAGGTTAGTTTCAAGAGATCAATCTAATTTGTAGATTCAAATGTGGGTTGCTGGAAATTTGGATTTCTTCATGCCTAGTCTTCCCGCAATGGTTACAACGTATGCACACAATGGGCAAGTTGAATAAGCCCTTAAACTCTATCAGCAAATTCCTACATAGAACACAATCTATTGGTCTACAATGATTGCAGGATATGTGCAAAATAGGTACGCTATGGAAGTGGTATAGTTTCACTTGAAGAAAAAAAATATCCAGAAGCTCCTACGTTGCAGCATCACAACCCCATTTGTTGAAATTGTTGACATCTAGTTAGGTCTCGATGCATAGTCAAAATTCATCCAAAAGGATTGGTAAGTGATGATTGGTAAGTTTATATTTCATTATTTAAATTGCATATCATGATCCACAGTTCATGAGATTAGTTAAAATATCATTTAGGGATGATTTGAATAATACTTATCCCACCCCCTACTCTTAAACTAGTGAATTGAAAAATCCAAATAGTTCGCTTAAGCATGCCATGATAAAAGGAATGCCCCGTTGCAGGGATTTTACTCCATATTTTAGCACAAGCAAAAATATTGGTATCTTTTTCATTATTAGCTAAATTGAATCCTATATTTGTATTCTACAATCAACTGGAAAATGCACTTGATTTTACTTTTCCTAGAGTGAACATATAATCTATTAGGGCATAGGAGAGGGTATATTATTCCAAGTGAGTTACTTTTGTTATCAATATTACTAAAAGAGACAACCACCTTGTACTTCATGGATTTATAGATATTGAATTGAAGGGTCTTTTCTTGTTTCTCCCAATACTCAAATTGCTTTAAGACTTGAGCCTTAAGGGTCCTGGCTATTATAGAGTGATTTGTTGGATGAAGTCTGACGTAAAAATATGGTTTCTCCAGATCAATATTTTTAGATTGATACGAGCACACCATAAAAATGGAATTTTACGTGAAACCTAAGGTGTTTTAGGTTGTCTGTCTTGCTTTGTCCATTCAACCCAATGGATTGTTCAACCATCAACTTCTAGCACTATGATGGACTGGAAAAATGAGTTATATAATGTTTACAATCATTAGAGTGACACTGGGTTTGAATTTATAGGAAGGTCGTAAGGTTGTCCCATTTGCATAAAAGAGGCAACAAAATTCTATTTACTACCCTCAATAAATCTAATATTTTGTTTCAAATAATATCAATCACATCGGAATCATAAGGAATACTAAGAACAAATAATATCAATCACATCGCAAGGCATACTAAGAATGGAAATTGATGTTGAGAACTTTGGATTGCAAGTTTTTTTCTTTGCTCTACAATGTTAATTTTTAGGTCCACAACAATTTTAAGTACATACATTACTGGTGGTGAATTTCTCACAAAAGATATAATGGTGCATATATGGATGCATTGGAAGTTGCAGTATTTCGTTAATTGTTAACTACTTCAAAATATACTTCACACAACAATTTTAAATGCATTACTGGTGATGAATTTCTTGCAAAAGAAAGAGTCCATGCAGATATATTACCCATCAGCTACTCTTCATCCAAAACCAAATTATATTTATATATACAAATGCACATTTATTGAAATGTAAGAAAAGCTATCCCCATGACCATCAGACTGATTTTCCCGTTGTAAACATTTGTTGGTTAATGAATGAATAATATGACTTGAAGGGTTGGATTCATTACCTGCACACCTTCCTGACCGTGTCTTCTCAGAACAGGTCATGTACTCAGGCTCAGTCTCAGGAATGAACACCAAGAGGCTAGCAAGAGGATGACCTGAATCATGGGGTAGATAATGCATGGAATTAACATGGCAACTCCGTGGAGAAGTGTGGGTCTCGGGGTAGTGGTGGACCCAATTGTGTCAGTTAACGGATACAGAGACAGAGTAGGAGTACACACAGATGTCGTCGGAGGCTGGGAGAAATCCAATTGCCGAGAAGTGAAAAAGTCTCCTAGTTATACAACTGCTTTATTTTTAAGTAAGAAATTTAAATTCTCTATAAAAAATACAATTATTCACTAGTATAAAATACATAAAGTATAGTTTTTCCCATAACCATATAATATGCATTCCTTCCACTATAAATATATCAGATATGCGAACTAAGTTCCTTCATGTGAGTAACCTTGTAACTACAAATCTATCAACATATATAAAATAATATCACCATGTTAAAATCTAATATATTTCCTAAGTAAATATGGATACCATGTTCCGATAGTATTTGGGCGCCCGCAAGAAGTTGCTACCCAATTATGGTGGAATGGGAGCGCGTGAGCGGAAAAAAACAAGAACACGCACGCACTCCGGCTTTGGTAGTGGTGAACCTCCACGTCGAATTTCCAGAATGGACAATAGGAGTGCACACATTCCCCTAATGATGTGCTCGCGTGTATGTGCGTGCAGGCGTATGTGGATACGCGTGCGTGTTTTTCCATACACATGGATATTTTTCATTCAGTAATTAAATTTAATGTTAGTATATAATCTTGTCGTCCAATGTAGTTAATATTTAGTAATTGAATCTAAATATTTTTTTGTTTGCACAGGTGTCTGCAGGAGTGAGTGACCATCCATCCCCACCGGGGATCAACAGATCCCCTCATGAGCAGGTATCATGTAATAAAGTATAAATTTAATTTTAGTTTTGATGGTTTAGATTTGTATAGTTATATTTTTTACATACTAATATACAAGGCCATGAATATGTATGCAAGTTCGAGTACATAGGAACTTCAATGTCACTATCTCTCCATCAACTGCCTTTTTACCACCATATATTCCAGGTGTAGCCCCTGGCATGCATGTCCCTTTCCATGCATCCCTCCCCACCCTGTTCATGCATCCATCCCTTTCCTCCCATCCACCACCACACTTCCATCCAGCTCCCACTTCTTTGTCACAACATTCTCTCACTCCCCCCTGCCCCACCCATCCACTGCCTCCCTTGCAATTTCCCATGTTTCCACCCTCCCCCCTCCGACCACGATACACCATCCATCCACATTCACACATCCCTCTTTTCATCTACTGGCTTTCTTTCAAACCCTAACAATGTATTTGAAATCCTATTCCTTGAAGTGAAAAGATAAAATATGTTTCCAAAAACTCCACTGCAGCTATCAGTAGAGAGAAAGTGTAAAGTATCGATTACTAATTTGTATAGAAATTGAAACCGTCAAAACTTGGAATAGATCACTACTGCATTTTTTTTTGGTATTCATTATCGCATTCAGAAATACAACCACTATGAAAAACTCATGAATCAATGTAAGTTTTAGATAGTTGAAAAGATGCTATAGAACTACGTATTTTTTTGGGTTTTATTGTTGTTTTTTCTAGCTATTAATCTTGGAAGGGAGTGACTGTTTTGATGAACATGGTACACCATCTATCTAACTCTAAAATCAGAAGCTCTCATAATAACCATAATACATGGTGATTCAGACAAAATTATATTTATAGGCAATGGAACATTGGAACTGTAGAGTGTTTTCTTTAGAAATTATCTATCTCGAATGATATAACATCTAAACATGACAGAAGGAAAGGCATCAGAAACACTGCACCTTAAAATCGTCATTCCTTCTAAATGCATGCACGAGTTAAAAACTACAATCGCTTCCTACAAAACAAGATCAATAATAAACATGTCATTGCAAATAAAACATATGATCTATCAAATAGTTTAGTGTCGTTATGATACCAATTACCTGGTACCTGAGAAAGGAGAGCTGCAACATCCTCAAATCAAACTTGGAATGGTTTCTTGTTATATATTGTTGATGTACTTGTAACTTCGGAATGTATTCATCTATATATCTTATGTACGGTACCCCAATGTTTATTCTGGGATGTGTGTGTAATATATTTTAGTCATGTTATGCTCCAATGTTCCTATCAGAAGGTTCTATAATGTAAACAAGTCATGTCAAGTCATTGTGGGTAACCCTCCTATTGGTCAAGAGTTAAAGTCCCCGCAGTTGTGGGGCCCTAGGGTTATTAGACTATCCTAGAGAATTTGACCCTAGGTGAGTCATTGTAAGTCGGTGCAATAGTCTCCACCATTGTGTTGAGGATAAACCTCCTTGTTGGTCAGAGGAGGAAAAGTCCCCATAAGTTGTGGGGCACTAGGGTTATTAGACACTCCTAGAAATGTCAGCTCTAGTAAGTAATTGTTAAGTGAGGATGACATGTTGAAGTGGGTTTCAAGTGAATGAAAGAATATAAATAGAGATTGAGCCTCTCTATTTATCACACACACACACTCACTCATTGGGGCGCATGAGTGAGAGGAAGTTGTGGGGTTTTCTCCTTTATGGTTTCCTCGAGGAAAATTCTTTGTGTCTCTTGTCTCTTGTGTTTTATTGCTGTGCATGTTATTCTCTCAGTTAAAGATCCTAAGATCATAATGCTAGCCTGAATGATAAAAATATAACATGGTATCAGAGCTAACCTAAGAAGAAGACATTGTGTAGCTGTAGAAGCTAGGGATTCTTAATTTTTGGGTCTCTCTCCACAATCCTTCAGCAAAAGTATGCTAGGATGACTCTCCATTAAAGGGCACATCTTTCTGTCGAAACGGAATTCGATTCCGAGCATTTTCAATTTTGGTGTGGGAAATTAGGGCTACTTACAAAAGAGGAATTTTTGAGTGATCCTAGCATAGGATTTCTCTCCTCATCAAAATCGAATTTTAGAGACCTGGGTCAATATTTTTGGTTGGGTGAAACTCCAAGAAAGTCAAACCCTAGTTTGACCCTGAGCTGGAAAAACCCTAAATACTAAAACTGATATGTTTTGGTACATTCGCTATATCTAGGGATTAGTGAAGGATAAGGAGCTGAAACTTTTTGAGGTCGCAAATAAAATCATGATTTACCCTGTGTCCAAAATTCATCCTCATAATCGCTATATTATGGGAGATATGATCCCTCCAAGTTAGGGTTTCATCCTCTTCCAAAATCCATCCCTAAACAGGACACCTGGGGATAATTGCTATATCTTGGGATAAAAAGGTCCAAATTAAAAATATAAAGATGTTCCCGAAATATCCCGGACTATAATTTCTATGGTTTGAGTTTTAGACACAGAAGATGAACCTGTGATACGTGGTAGTCTGTACAACTTCGTTGTTCTGAACAGTCATGTAACAGGTCACCTTGAAAAAATGATCATAAGTCCCAATTGGTGAAATAAATTCTGATGAAAACTATGGTTTTTGAATAGGGACATGTGAGGCTACCTTGGTGTAAAGTTTCAGACATATAGGAGCATTAATTCCAGAGATACCATAGAAACAGTAACAGGCATTTTTGCAGAAGAAATTGGAAAACTAGGGCTTCCTGTTCTGGGAGCTTCCCTCCACTGTTTTCAGAAAAGAAATACATTGGACAACTCAACTTGAAGAGATATATATTTCTATCCAATCAGATATGAAATATTCCAAGTTTTGAAAATTGGGGTTTCTTTGACAAACCCTAGATCAGCCAGCTCCGGAACCAGGACGGACACCTCAAATTAGCAAGATCTAATCTTTTGCTATTTGCATTTGAGGTTCTCATTTCAAAGTGATCTATCACATCAGCTTGATGATAAGCTTGGTGAAGTTGACAACTTCCAAGCATGGAAGTATATGATCTCTCTAAAGAAAATGAATTGGACACCTAAATAAGTAGAGAGGTTCCGGTTCCAGAGGGAGATGAGGCTCAAAGCCTTACACAAGAAGAACTTGGTCAAGGCCAAGAAGATCATTGTTGATTCAATCACGGATCACACTATACCACAAGTGTCTTCCCTAAAGACACCGAATATGTTTGATTCATTGACCAAGCTATTTAAAGGGAAGAATATAAATCAGAATATGACTTTGAGAAAACAGTTGAAGAATGAAGATCCAGAATGTAGAGACCATATAGTCATACTTTATGGGGGTCTCTCAAATCAAAGAACAACTTGAAGTGGTAAAAGAAGAAGTGGAGAATGTAGAAGTGGTGATAACCACTTTGAATGGCCTCCCAGGATCATGGGATTCATTCTTTCGAAGAATGTGTGCTAGAAGGAAGTGATTATTTTTAGCAGACTCTGGGAAGAGCACACACAAGAAGAAGCTCAACTAATAATAAGAGAAAAGAAGATGGGAGAAACTGAAGATCAAGCTCTCACCATCCAAAGAATATCCCTCAAGCGATGAGAAATATGAAGAACTCAACTCTTGAAGAACCTCTTATCCACCTTATCATTTGGATAAGAAATGATGTTATTATTAATGAAGAAGATGATGAAGCTGAAGGCTCAAGAAGGATTCTACCCATGAAACAAATAAAGATAAGTATTCAATTGTCATTTCATGATATTGTTTTGTTATGCATTTGTTTATATTTAGTTAATGTATTATGCATGATAGAATGTTTGCATTAATGACAGTATACTGCTAATATGCATGTGATGGGTAAGTAGCTCATGGTGCTATACAACTCTCCATTGTTACTTATATAGAATGAAACCTCTTTGCTGACATATTGGATTAGTGCACAATCTCAATGTTGTCCTGGTAGAGATGGAAGGAATCTAGAAATGTTTCCGTGAGATATGGATGAATGTTTTATTGGCTAAAGTAGTTGGACGATCATATATTTATGCATAATAACTTGCTAGTATGAATCTTCCTTATGAAATGTTTCTAGCCATACAAATGCATTTGACTTGTAGGAAAGATCGCATACATAATCGCCTACAAGCAAAGAAGGATGAGACTTGTTCCAAAGAACAAGTGACGACAATTCAAGATGAAGAATAATATGACAAATGCAGCGACATCATTGATGCAGAACTTTCAAGCTATAAATAAGTAACCAAGAAGAAAGGGAAGACTAGTTCAAGAAGAATGATGTCTAGGATGTAGTAATTCCATCATACAGTAGATGGAAACATCGTGGGATACAAGGAAAGATTCGTAGCACAAGGATTCTCATGAAAAGAAGACATAGACTATGAAGAGACATTTGCAGCTAGTGGGAGTTGAAACACATACATGATGATCTTGATGAAGATCTTAACCCTTGCCACAAGGTTGAATATGAAAGTCTATACACTAGATGGATACATAGAATATTAGTGGCATAGGAAGCTACTTGTCACTCTGGTACCAGAATGTTTCAGTGCATAGAGTACGGAAGATAGAGGGAGTATGATGCTCCGCTTCAGAGGGAGTGAATACAGAATATCTTGAGGTTCAACATGGTACGACAGGATGGATAGATTACTAATGACTCTAGGCTTTACTAAGTGTAAAGCGGATTCCAACCTTTGCTTCAAGGTTGAAGGTGAAATATTAGTGATGCTCCTGTTATATGACTTGTTCTTGACACAAAAGAGGAACTCATTAAAATTGCAAGAAGGATACTTGCTGCCGAGATCGAGATGAAGGACTTGGATACGATGCACTACTTTCTAGGCATGGAGGTGTGGTAGAATATCCCTGGGACAAGGGAAGTATGCAGTAGAGATACTGAAGAGATTCAGTTTGATGGACTGCAAGGCCATGACCACACCTATGGCATCGAACATGAAGCTATTGATTGTTGCTTCATCAAAGTCAGTTGATGCCACGATATATGGTCAGATGATTTGTTCATTGATGTACCTGATAGATACAAGACCCGATATTTGCTTTACTATGAACGCATTGAGACACGTTCACTTGATGGTTGAAAAAGGTACAGTTGAGTATGGGATCAAGTATGATACGAATCATAAGATTAACCTGGAAGGTTATGTTGATTCAGATTGGGTAGTGCCATTGATAGGAAGAACACTTCATAGTGTTGCTTCAGTATGGGATTATGTGTGATCTCTTGGTTTAGTAGGAAGAAATCCTATGTGGCACTAAGTACAGCTGAAGCAGAGTATTTAGCAGCTTGTTCAACTAGTTGTGAGGTAGTATTCTTGAGGAAGCTACTGTCTGATTTATTTGATCTCTAGATGGATGCTAATTGTATACATTACGAAAACTAGAGTTGCGTGAAGTTGTCAAAGAATCCAGTGTTCCATGACAAGTCTAAGCATATTGAGATCAAGTATCACTATATCAGGGATATGGTGTAGAGGGGAGAACTGAAGCTCTAGTATGCTGCAATGGATGAACAGATAGCTGATGTGTTGATGAAGCCATTAGCTAGAGTGAAGTTTCAATACTTCAGGGAGAAGCTTGGTGTTCTCCAAAGCGAGGTTTCTTCCAAGGGGAAGTGATGAGTCCGTGAGCCATTCTGACATGGTGAGAGGATTGGTTCCTTCCATGGTCAGATGTAAGGGCTGAACCATTTTGTCATGGTGAGAGGATTGGTTCCTTCCATGTCAGATATGAGTGTAGAGCCATTCTGATATGACTGTAGGATTGGTTCCTACATGATCAGATATAAGGGCTATTTCCATTCTTGGAATGGAGCTTCCTGGTGAGGTACCAGGGATACTTGGTCTAGGACTAAGGGCCTTTCTGATATGATTGTAAGATGTAGTCTTACATGATCATATGTGAGTGCATGGCCATTCTGATGTGATTGAGGGATGTGTTCCCACTTGATTAGATATAAGGGCTGTTACCATTCTTTGAATGGAGCTACCTAGTGAGGTACCAGGAAAAATCAATCTAGGACTGACGGTCATTCTAATATGACTGTGTGATGTGTTCTCACATGATCAAATATGAGTGCATGGACATTCTGATGTGATTGAGGGATTTGTTCCCACTTGATCAGATATAAGGGTTGTTGCCATTCTCTGGGAGAAACGAGGCACCTGGTTAGTTACCAAGAACCCTCAGTCTGGGATTAAGTGCCCTTCTGACATGGTTAGAGGATTAATTTCCTTCCATGGTCAAATGTAAGTGTTGTGCCTTTTCACATATGGTAGTAGGTGTGTCCTACCATGCTGGTGATTGTAAGTGTTGTGCTTTTTCACAGATGGTAGCAGGTGTGTCCTACCATGCTGGTGATTGTAAGTGCTGAGCCTTTCCATAGATGATAGTAGGTGTGTCCTATCATGTTGGTGGATGTGAGTGCTATGCCTTTCCACATATTATAGTAGTTGTGTCCTATCATGCTGGTGGTTGTAAGTGCTGAGCCTTTTCACAGATGATAGTGGTTGTGTCCTATCATGCTGGTGAATGTGAGTGTTGGCACTTTCTGATATGATTATAGGATTGGTTCCTACATGATCATATGTGAGTGATGGGCATGCCTTTCTGACATGGTGTTGGATGTGTTCCTCTCATGGTCATATGTAAGTGCTGGGTGGGCCATTATGACTTGGTGTCAGATATAACCACTGAAGAAGACCTACATGGAGGCTATGCCTACAACCAGCATGAAAAAGGGCTGGCTCTGTAGAACTTCCTGTGACGAGAAGAATCAAGAGATAGCACCCATGATGATGATCCAGTAGTGATGATGTTTATTCCGGGATATGTCTGTAATGTATTTGAGTCATGTCATGCCCCAATGTTCCTATCGGGAGTTTCTATAATGTAAACAAGTCATGTCAAGTAATTGTGGGTAAACCTCCTATTGGTCAAGGGTTAAAGTCCCTGCAGTTGTGGGGCCCTAGGGTCATTAGACTATCCTAGAGAAGTCAACCCTAGGTGAGTCATTATAAGTTGGGGCAATAGTCCCCACCATTGTGTTAAGGATAAACCTCCTTGTTGGCCAGAGGAGGAAAAGTCCCCACAAGTTGTGGGGCACTAGGGTTATTAGACACTCCTAGAGATGTCGGCTCTAGTAAGTAATTGTTAAGTGAGGCCGACATGTTGGAGTGTGTTTCAAGTGAAAAAAATAATATAAATAGAGAGTGAGACTCTCTATTTATCACACACACACACACTCATTGGGGCACATGAGTGAGAGGAGAAGTTGTTGGGACAAGAGAGAGACTACTACTGTCGAGAGATCATCTTTAGGTTTTTGGGTTTTACTTTTGGTGCTAATTCTATCTCTGAGGAAGTTGTGGGGTTTTCTCCTTTATGGTTTCCCCGAGGAAAATTATTTGTGTCTCTTGTCTCTTGTTTTTTATTGTTGTGCATGTTATTCTCTCAGTTAAAGATCCTAAGATCATAATTCTAGCTTGAATGATAAAAATCTAACATATATAAATAATGGGATAGATAAAGCTCTGTTAATAAGTTGTCAATCATGTACTGAGAAAAATGCAGAGAGTTCTTGTGCGAGCTGACATGTCAAAATCCAGGATGTGAGTTCCATGAGTAATTGAAATTGGTAGCTACTATCAAGAAAGAATAAAGCATCGAGCTCTGTGGGCTCTGCAAAATACTTCGTCTTGCAAATTTTATAGATGTGATGTCGGAGGGGCCATGATGTATGGAGTATCAAATGGCTTACTATAAATACTTATTACTAAATCTTGAACACGGGTGAAATCTTATTACTAAATCTTGAAAACCGTTGAAATGTTTAATACACATATAAACACTCATTACATTAATGGCCACACATTTCTTTGAATATTTATGGTACCAGATGATTTGTTCTATTCTATGGACCATACATTTGCAGACATCGATGAACAATCGTCACATGGAAATAAACTCACGATTCATGGCCAATACAGTATTGGAATTTTAATCACCCCCATTACTTTGAAAACACCCTTTCTCAAAGGGTCATATTAATTTTTATAAGGGAAACCTTGTTGTGTAAAAACTGTGACTTTCTTGGTCATATTGATTGCTTCTACGGGTAAATTATGCATTAACTAAGAAATATCAATTAAGATTCAAATAATTTTTCAAATTTATAGAAAAAGAGATTAACACATTTTTAAAAAGTTAAAGATAAAGATATAAATTTCACATTTTATGAGACTTAAGTAAAACTTAAATATTATAGATATAGATAAATAAATGTTTATTTTTAAAATAAATCATATCAACAAAGATACTATACTTTATGGATATGTTTATATAAAAATGAAATTAGCAAGAGATAAACTTTTATAAGTTCAGCATCATTTATATAATAAATTCACTATCTTCAAGAACAAAATATCAACTAATCAACATCTTACCCCCTAGGACATCAGACAAGACTAAAGAGAGCACAAGATGAACCGAGACGACTTAACCCACGAGGAACTCAAGGGATAACTAATTCAAGATGAAGTATATTTTCCATCATACTAGAAAAAGTGCCAAAAATGCATTCTAAAAGAAAGCTGAGCTCCTGCACTAAGCTCAGGATCATATTTCTACACTAAGCACAGGATCAGGTTTCATCATAATCATCGTCATCATAGTCATCCTCCTCATCATCATCATAGCCATTATCCTCATAATCATCATTTTCATCATCCTTATCCTCCTCCTCATCATCATTGTTCCTCGTCATCATCGTCATCATCATCATCACCATCATTGTTCATCATCATTGTCATCATCGTCATCATCATCATCCTCATCATCATCATCATAGTCATCATCCTCCTCCTCCTCATCATCCTCATCCTTACCATCATCATCATAGTCATCATCCTCATCATCATCATCATCATCATCGTCATCATCATCATAGTCATCATCCTCATCATCATCATCACCATCATAGTCATCATCATCCTCATCATCGTAATCATCGTCATCATAGTCATAGTATTTATGATTATGATCAACATCGTCATCGTCGTCATCATTGTCATCATCATTGTCATCATTGTCGTCGTCGTCATCATCATCATCATCATCATCATTGTTCATCATCATCATCATGGTCATCATCATCATCATCAACATCATCATCCTCATCATCGTAATCATCATCATCATCATCATCATCATCATCATCGCCATCATTGTTCATCATCCTCATCGTTGTCATCATCATCATTGTTCATCATCATCGTCATGGTCATCATCATCATCATCAACATCATCATCCTCATCATCGTAATCATTGTCATCATCATCATAATCATTGTCATCATAGTCATAGTCATCATGATAATCATCGTCATCTTCATCTTCATCATCATCATCATCATCATCATCATCGCGATCATTGTCCATCATCATCGTCACCGTCATCATCATCATCATCATAGTCATCATCCTCATCATCATCATCATTGTCATCATCCTCCTCCTCATCATCATTGTTCATCATCATCTTCATTCCATTGTCATCATCCTCATCATCATAGTCGTGGTCATCATCATCATTCCATTGAAAATGCTTGAAAATAAAATCAAAGCAAAGTTTCAACTAAACCTATCATCATCATCATCATCATCATTGTTCCTCATCATCGTCGTTACCATCCTCATCATCATCATCACCATCGTCGTCGTCATCATCATCATCATCCTCATCCTCATCATCATCATCATAGTCATCATCCTCATCATCATCATTGTCATCATCCTCATCACCATCATTGTTCATCATCATCGTCATCGTCATCGTCATCCTCCTCCTCCTCCTCCTCATTATCATCATCCTCCTCCTCCTCATCCTCATCATCATAGTCATCATCCTCCTCATATTCATCATCATCATCATCCTCATCCCCATCATCATCATCATCCTCATCATCATCATTGTCATCGTCATCATCATCATTATCATCACCATCACAGTCATAATCATCCTCATCATCATAATCATTGTCATCATAGTCATACTTTTTGTGATCATCATCATCATCATCATCATCATCATCGTCATCGTCATCGTCATCGTCATCATCATAGTCATCATCATCGTCATCATCGTCATGGTTATCATCATCATGGTCATCATCATCATCATTGTCATCATCAACATCATCACCCTCATCATCGTAATCATCACCATCATCATCATAATCATTGCCATCATAGTCATCGTGATCATCATCATCATCATCATCATCATCATCATCATCACCATCATTGTTCATCATCATCGTCATTTCCATCATCATCATCATCATAGTCATATTATTCGTGATCGTCATCATCATCATCATCATCATAGCAATCATCATCATCATCCTCATTATTCATCATCATTGTCATGGTCATCATCATCATCATCATCGTCATCATCATCGTCATCATCATCGTCATCATCATCGTCATCATAGTCATAGTCATCATGATCATGATCATCATCCTCATCCTCATCATCATCATCATCATTGTCATTTCCATCATCATCATCATCATCATAATCATCCTCCTTCTCCTCATCATCATTGGCATCATCCTCCTCCTCCTCATCATCATTCCATTGCAAATGCTTGAAAATAAAATCAAAACAGAGTTTTAACTTAACATATGCACGCGCACGTGTTTAACGCATGCGCACTTAGAAACATGATCATGCTTCTAATGTGTGTGTGTTACGTTTTAAACTACGTGCATACATGATTTAAATTTAGAATTTTGGTGGGCACTTTTTTTCCAACCTACGTGGTGGATGACTTGGCTACTTTGGTTTTAGGTTCGGGTTGCCAAACCAAATGGTTTGGACTATCTTATGGCATAAAACATGTTTTGTACCACTTCTCCTATTTCATGCAAGATTTTGCATATGCCATGCTTGTCCACTGCTAATGAAAATTAACACACTTGTGTAACTCGGTCTGTAGATTCTGAATATGTAATTTTTATTTAAATCTATTATATTTTTCTAGTTTTTATTTAATTTTAAATGGACTAACGTCAATCTAACACAAAAGGTAGGCTATTTTCTTCGGCTATAACTTTTGATTGGCTCACCTATTTAGAAAACGAAAAAGAACCCGCACAACAAGACACAAAGACCTACATCCTAAAAGAATATCGTTCATTGACTATGTTAAGATCAAGATGTCGTGGACCAACGCTCGACCTTGTCATTTTAGGGCATCACTGACTTCCTTAATTTAAAAAAATATATATAACATATAACATAAATAAATATGGAAAAATAACACTGCACTAGACATACCTGTTATCTACAACTCTATATAATTTTTTTCACAAAATTCCACCATTTGCATACCAAACGAGTGGACCAACACAAACATATTCATTATTTTTTCGGAAAAAAATAACATACCAACCTTAGAAGAACCTCATTTTTTGGGATTTATACTTAGTTTCCATAAATAAAAGTTATATATTTCGGAAGGTAATCCGATTGTCCATGTTTCATATTTTTACGCCATATTCCAAAAAGTTGTGTAGGTACCTCTAATATTGCTTTTTGATGTTCAGATTTTTGTTTTTCCAGAAGTCCATTACAACAAATGCGTCATAAGTGACTAGTATTAGCTTGCACCAACCCATTTCATAATACAATCTCGCTTCAAAAAGATAGTTAATGCAGTATCTTAACACCAAATTCTTATTTACAATGATAAGCACTAGATCTAATTTCAATACGTTATTGAAATAACATCAATGGTGAGTTAACAACCATCTGAAACTCATTATTAATTTGTCAAAGTGGTCTAGGAACTGAAAACACAGTGTCACAAAGAATTCAGACAAATATGCATAAAATTGGAAAAAAGGTGCTACAATGGAAGTAGCAACTCTGTATAATCAAATAAAAGAATGATGATACAATACAATGATCATGCCAGATGCATGAATGCCAAGACAATTCGAATTCCCAAGGAGGTCATTCGAATTGAATGAGTGAGTTTAGCTTAACTAAATGTAAGCCACTGTGAACACACCAGTTAATCATTGATTAAAACCCTAATTGACTCAACTAAGTCCTAACTGAAGTCAGAGTGCAATAAATGACTGAGTCTAACTGAAAGTAGCTCAGACACATGTCACTGCAAGCCAATCAACAAGTGGTAGCGCATCAATAACTCCAATGAACCCCGATGAGGTTAACTGAAGTCTAACTGACCATCAGAGGTGGTTGGAGGCACCCCTGTTGACTCCAATTCATTAAATATTAATTAAATAATAAATTTAATGAAAGGAGCTACCTTCAATACTCCGTTTAACTGATTGTAACCATTATTTATCAATTAATTGCATTTATGACACTCAGATCACCCCTGGAGTGCTCCAGTTAGCCTCCATGAATGAAGGAGAAGGCTTAGTTGGACTCCTTGACTGAAGGTAGGTGTGGGTGTGCTCATGTTGATGTCATACAGTGCTCCTCTGATGTCAATTAAGTCAATAAAACTTAGGATAGTGGTTTAACTAAGACAAATTGACCAAAGTAAGTGTGTATGGTGGTAAATGTCTCCAACACCCCCCCTTAAGCTATATGACATAAAGTGCATAAGGAGAAGTAGAAAACATAAAGTGCATAAGAATGCTAGGGCCCCGGCAACAAAGGCCATAGGTCACCCTGTACAATACTGAAACTCAAACAATGCTCAAAACAAACTAAGTGAGGAAAAGAGGGAAAACCCAGTGGGAAAAACCCCCCTCAAGCTAAACACTGAAAGAAGTTGGATCACCCTAATGAAATCACCCCCAACTGTGAATGAAGGTAAGTGAACTTCTTTTCTGAAAATCTCTTGGTGAAGATGTTTGCAATCTGCTCATTAGTTGGGCAGTATTGCAAAATGATGGTCATGTCATGCACTAGCTCCCTGATATAGTGCATGTGTATCTCTACATGCTTGGTCCTCTGCCTGGTAACTGGATCTGTGGATATATTAATAGCACTTTGATTGTCACAAAATAGGAATGTGGACAAAGTACTACCAAGATCAAACTCTGAAAGAATTCCTTGCAACCAAACAACTTGGATGCAAGCATTCACCACTCCTCAATACTCAGCCTCTGCTGAAGACAATGCTATGGAGGCATACTTTTTGCTAGACCAGCAAATGGGGCCACCAACAAACATGAATACATATCCGAAAGTTGACTTTTGATCAATAGAATCACTCGTCCAATCGGAATCTGTGTATCCAACCAGCTCTAGTTCGGAGTCTGCAGCATAGTGAATGCCGTAGGTCCTAGTTCCCTGAACATACTAGAGGATCCTCTTGGCTTCCTTCCAATGAATATCATGGGGCTGATGCATGTATATTGATACAACATTCATGGCATAACAGATATCAGGCCAAGAATGAGTCAAGTACAACAAGCTACTAATCAGCTGTCGATAAATAGTGCAGTCCATGGGAGGTGTGTTTTTTCCTTCTTCAAGGTTGATTCCTGAAAGGAAAGAAAATGGAGTAGCTCTACATTCAGCCATGTTAAAATTGAATAATGGGTTTGATATGTATTTGGACTGAGTGACCATTATCCCATTAGAATTTTGCTCAATTTTGAGCCCCACAAATTGTTTTAACAGCCCCAAATCGCTCATTTCAAATGCATTGTGGAGAGCAGTTTTGATGACTGAAATAGAAGCAAATTTGCTACCTGTAATCAGCAAGTCATCAAAATATAAAACAATAATAATCAAATGACTATCATACTACTATATATACACATTTGGATCTGATTTACACCTTTGGAAGTTTTGCGAGAGAAGGAAGGCATCCATCTTGGAATACCACTCTCTTGGGGCCTATTTTAACCCGTATAGTGAATTATTTAGCTTGCAAACCAAAGATGGATCAGAAATGTAGCCCTCAGGATACTTCATGTATATCTCCTCATGAATATCACCATGCATAAAGGATGACTTAACATCCATATGATGCACTTCCCAGTGCTTAGATGTTGAAATTGTCAAAACTAGGTGAATGGAGTCCATTTTTGCAACCAATGCAAAAGTCTCATGGTAGTCCACACCTTGGACCTGGGAGAAAATTTTTTCTACCATCCTTGCCTTATATTTTTAGGTGCTTCCATCTTCAGCAACCCTAGTCTAAAACACCCACTTGCATTGAACCAGTTTCCTCCCCGAAGGAAGAGAAACTAGCTCCCAAGTAGTGTTTTTCTGAAGAGAATTCATCTCTTCATCCATGGAAACTTTCCATCTCGGATCCTTCCAAGCATGGTAGTAAGACTTAGGGTCTGAAATTATCATCAAATAACAATATTTGGATAGCAAATAATCAGGACAAGAGAGTGCAATACCTGCTCTTTGGAAATCGGACCAGGTTCTCCTTGGATCATTTGGATTTCCAATGTTATCTCCTGCAGAGGAGATTGTCTGTCGTGCCCAAGTTGGGAGATGATTTTGTAATTAAGGTTTTTATTTAGTATCTAATGTTTTCTATACACTGATATCAGAAATTATAGGATCCAAATGAGTGTCATCACCCTCAATTTCATCATCCAAATATTCAATAGAATAGGGAGGAAATTCAACAGTTTTCTCCTTCACTAGTTCCACCTCCTGAAGAGGCTCATCGAACTTAACACTCCTTTCGATGAAGATATATTTTTTTTTGATATCCAAAATATTGAAACCTTTTGATTCATCAGGATACCCAATAAACAAACATTCTATGATTTGTGGTTACAAAGACCTCCTTTTATCTAGTGGAATTCGGGCCCATGCAGTGGACCCAAACACCCGCAGATTCGACACATCCGGCTTGTGTCCAAAGTATGCTTCGAAAGGGGTGTTCCATTTCATGGATGAGTGTGGAAATATATTTTGAATATATGTTGTAGCACGCATGGCTTCAGCCCAAAAATTTGCAGCCAACTTCTTTGATTCCAACATACAGGTGGTCATCTCCTTGAGTGACCGATTCTTCCTCTCTGCTACACCGTTCTGCTGGGGAGTGTAGGGAACTGAATTCTAGACCTAAATACCACTTTGGGAACATATATGTAGTAACTCATTACTGACATACTCCCTACCATTATCATATCTCAATATCTTGATCTTTTGGCTAGATGCATTCTCAATCAAGGCCTTCAATTCAGTGAATTTTTCCAAGACTTCCGACTTCTTTTTGATAAAAAAGACCCATGTGTATCTAGAAAAGTTATCAATGAAATTAAGAACGTACCTTGATCCATTCATGGATGTGATAGGCATGGGACTACTGATATCAGAATGTATCAGTCCCAAGATGCATGATGCTCGGCTTGCCTTCCCCCGATCGAACTTATGCTCAGGGTGCTTTCCAATAACACAGCCCTTGCAAATTCCAGTGGTAGCTTTGATGACTGGGAGGCCTTCAACCATAGAATTCTTCTGTAATTGATACAAGTATTTGAAGTTCAGATGGCCAAAACCTCTCATGCCATAGTCTACTAACTTCATTTCCATGAGTTTGCAATGCGGTGGCTTTGCATCCGCCACAAAATGGGAGAAATCGTAGGCTTTTGCATGATGGTTTGCAAGGCCTTTTGCTACAAGTATTCCGGATGCAAGTTCTGTGATCTCTACTGTCGAGCACCCTATACACAAGTGAATTAAAACTAACATACAGAGTGTACAATATTTATTTTCAACCTGGGAAAGTCTTGTATTTCAAGGATAACATGCACAGTATATTCTTAAACACGAAATCACTGTAATTGAACATTACTATCCTCTGCTCGGCTATGCTCATCTCAAGAATCTAATTAATCTAGTTACCTTCTAAGGAATGCAATCACAATTACCTCCTGCTATGGCTTGGTCTAATAATGGAAAAAAATTCACATCTGAATTACAATTGCAGATAAAGGAAAATCTTATTCACATCATGTAATGATTAACTCAACTACCTAATATGATTGTCCCAGGAATCCAAAAACATAAGTTGAATATTGATCTAGGAATTCAAAATACAGAGATTGAGTTTAGCTGTTCTAGGAAATTGAAGTACAAGAATGAAATTTTGTAATCATAAAATAAGAGACAAGATGCAAAGATTCATGGAAATGACAACTAAAAGATCTAACGATGAACAGAGTTGTTACAGTTACCACACAAATTGCATAAGAAATAATTACCTACTCAGTTGACTATTACACTATGCCACTACAGATCTCCAAAGAATGCAATCACGACACACTATAAATCCACACTTGTTACAGCTTCCTATGAAGAAGTAAAATTAGCATAACATCACACAAAAAAACAATTGAAAAGACCTAATTTAACTCAGCGATCCCTGTGGAAGGCGGGCCCAACCTTCACACAGAGATGCTAGCTGAACAAAGGTAAAAAACCTTTAGATCAGAAGTAACTCTTTGTATTAAAAGACAAAGTGATTACACAGTTCCTCCTCATAGCTAATACAATGAATTGGTTATATGTTCAGCAACCAATAGCTTTAAATAGTTCTCCATATTTATACAATGTAAATCATAACATCCTATCCTATTATGGGGCATCCATGAAGATCTCTGATCTTCAGGCGCCCTAAATGACAACGGCTGTTACAAACGTGGCAGGATGAAAAATAGGAAACATAGGAAAACTGTTAATTTCCCAGGAGTGACGATATCTTCAAATTATGGCTACACACAAGCAACAACGCACTATTGACCTCCAAGTCTGACGCATTCTGTTATAGCTAGCTTGACACAGCTTTGTCTGGGATATCGTACTGGAGCCGAATTCCTTGGGTGATGATAGGATGGATGGGGATCAGCTTAAGCGGTGAATGTCCCTTATTTTCGTGGCCTGTTTAGCCCAATATCCCTGTAGTCCATATACCTAAAAATACCTTTATAAACCATAATATGTTAGTGCATTTAGAGATATGAAGCCTTGATTATCACAATCATAAGTATTAATAAAATAAAACAATGACCAATCATACCTTGGTGGTTTGAAGAGTAGAGTGGGGTTAAAACTTTTAATTGGCATGCTGAATAGGGTAGGATAGAACAAGAAGAGGTAATTAAGGGTGGTCAAAAGCGGCCATTTCTAGGCCCAACATCTCCCCCCAATTGTACTGTTGCATGTCCTCATGCAACAACCTCCATTATTCTGAATCCGAATCTTGTACTGAGATTTTTTCATGAAGAGAAGAGAAGTTGTAGGGGAACTCAGGAACCCCTTCTTTGTCTACGAACCCTCTGTGAGCAATCCAATATCTCCAGCATCATTTCTCCTTTGCCTTGGTTAGTGTGAATTCCACCCTATATGGTTTTTCCGACCACCAAATGAGGGGGAATTTAAATTTTAGACCCAACCAATTAGCCCCACATTCCCTGATACATCCAACATAGCCCTCGACCCTGGAAAGTGCCTGTTCAAAATTCCTAAAACAATAGGGGTCTCTGCTCCTGAGTATGGGAGAGGCAAACTGCCATCTGTGCTTACTTCCTTCCAATGCTGCTTGTTGGTGTATAGAAATATGGTTGGTACAAGTAGAAATAACTTCCTCTTATAGTTTCATTATGTGCCGCGTCTGGATGGGGCATGAAAGAAAACTCCTATATCGAGCAAGAAGAATACCCGAATTCTGAGGCTCACTTCGAACCCAGAGGTTAGAGTGAGCTTCATTGTGAGAAAAGGTTTGAAAATACCTTTCCCACTGAGCATGATTGCTCACAAAATAAGTAAAATCCCTCAACTGAACATCCCCTGAAAAAGGGACAGGATTTGAATGGAGGTCCAGAGGGTAAGGCATCTCATGCAAATATAATTCACATAGCAAATTTTGATCTTCAAAATTACTTCTTAAAAATGTTTCCAAATTTTTTGCTGAGGTCATTATCTCAAATGACCTCCCTTCTTTCACAGCTCTCAACTTAAACCAAACAAACTATTCAAATAGGAAGACAGGGTAAGAAGAATAAGGTACCCTAGTATCTAAGAGTTCTTGAGAGAGAGCATACATCTGCTCTTTTTACTTCTGCATAAACTGGAAATTTTTCAGCTCCCTTAAATTTCTTTTTAGCTCTTCCTCTCAAAGTCTCTGGGTCATACGTTCTTCTACCCATTTCTCCTCCAATCCCTTGATAATCTTTTTATGCTCAGTAAGATGAATTATCCCTCCTTGGTATTCCTCCACCTGGCTCTTCCATTTTATTACCTCCATTCTCAGAATTGAGACTTCTGCTGTAAGGTTCAGGATTTCTTCTTTATGATGCTCCTCCTTGTCAGAATCTATGTCGATGAAGTTTCTAAGGGGATCAATCCTCACCTTGTCGCCTGATGTACCACATTGGACGCCCTGCACATCTGAAGCTATCTTGGGAGGTGCTGGTTCTTGTGTGACAACAACCTTTTCTGGACTCTCTTCAGCAACAACATCCACCACTCTTGGAGACACTGGTTCTTGTGTAACAAAATCCTCTTTCTGGGGTTCTCTCATGGCAATTTTGGCAGCTGGATGTGAGGCTACTGGTTCTTGTGTGACAGAGCCCCGTTCTTCTCTTTCCTCCTGCTGCTGAGATTGGATGTCTTCTTTAATGTGTAGCTACTCTTCAAGTATTTCCGTATCACTTGAGGATTTTGTTTGAACTTGTTCATCCTCACTCCAATGCACATCAAGAATGACATCCACTTCAGGGTTAATTTCTTGTTGCATTTCAAAAGTCCCTACTACAATATTCAAGGATGTTGGTTCTTGTGTGACAACATCCTGGCTCACTTCTTCATCTCCCTGCTATTGTGGTTCCTCTTCTATGATTTCTGTGTCATGCGACAATTATGGAGTTGTAGTATAGAATTATTTATTAAACTCTGGAGTGCCCTCAATCCCTGGTTCTCCTCCCATATGGTCAGCCACTTGGACAAGCACATTCAGGGATGCTGGTTCTTATGTGGAAGCACCCTGTTCAATCTCATCATTGACTTGCTGTTGTGGTTCCACTTCTATAATTTCTGTGTCATGGGAGGACTTCAGGGTCATCGTGCAATGTTCATCCCCACAATTAGGAATAACTTCATCCCTCGGTTCTTCTGTCCCAGGGTTAGTGGCAAATTCAGAAAGAATATTTAAAGATGTTGGTTCTTGTGTGACAGCATCTTCTTTCTCTGCAACTTCCTCCATTGCATGTGTAGACTGTTGTGTTATAAAGGCACGAATTACAATCTTGTGGCCTGCTTCTTTAAAGATTTCTTCACAAGTGGGACAGACCACTCTTTCTTCTTCATTGCCAAGCTCGGTAGAATTTGGTCCCTCCAATTGGTCCACAGCCTTCACCAATGTGTGCAGCTTCCTTTCACCTTGCTTTCTGCACATTTCTTTCCAATTTTCCAATTCCCTTCTGAGTGTTTGAACTTCCTCTTTTAATAGCCTATTTTCGAACATAAGTCCTTCAAATTGGGGTTCTTCTTCGACCGGCTCTTGTGAGGCATCAATTGGCTTGGGTTGAAGAATGGGGAACTCAATTTGTGTTTCTAGGGTTGCCCATATTTTTCTTGCTTCTTCTACTGCTGCAACCAACCTGGTTCTTTTCCTTCTTATTGGTGGAGATATCTTAATTTCATCATTTAATCTCTTCCTTTTTCTTTGTGGTGCTAGAGTTTCTGGATTCACAGCTGAAGTAGAAGGAATGTTTCCAGTTCCAGCATTTTCTTGTTCCTCGGGCTGTTCTTCCTTAATCAAAGTTCCTCCCCACTTGGGTGAGGATTCAATGGTCACCAGCTCAATATTTTCTTCCATCGCCATGGCTCTGTCATCTTCGGGTTCAATTGTCGCAGCATCTAATGCTGTTCCAATTTCACCCTCTGCTGTCAGAGCTACCCTGTTATTTGGTTCTTCCACAGGTTTTTTATGTACATATTCTCTCAATTGTTTTGCTTGTGCCCTTGGTTGATCCTTTGATCCAGTTTCATCTCCCCCCCAACTATATTGGAGGGGCTCCGATCCTCTTGTTGTGCTTCATGTCCCCCCAACTATGGATGGACCTGCTCTTCTTCTATTGGGACACCAGGAAAAGGAGCGGGTTCCTGTACTTGAGCTGTAAATTTATCCCAGGGTATATTGTGTTGAGCAAGGGTCCTTAAGATAATTAATTTAATGAGGACATGGTGGGTCAATGAGGCGAGTGGATTCTTGGTAGCTCGAACAAACCCCACCATATGATGCAAATCATTAAGCAAATAATATGGAATATTTAATAGAATCCTATGGCGGAGATGAGATAGTAAAGGGAGTTTAGAATTATAAATGGTTTGGTACCTACCTTCACAAGTGATATATTTCTTGAGAAAAAAATCGACTTGATTCCATGGCTGTGGCAATGACTGCAGTACTATCCCCCTTTTTGTCATGTGAACCTGCTCCCCCTCTATTAGAAAGTCATGTACTGCTGTAGTAGTGGGGATGCGACGTCCAAACCAAGCCCTTCCCACCTGAGGAATACCAGTGACCTTAGCTATAATGGCTTCAGAAACTTCAATGCACAATCCCCAAACCTTTGAGTGAGATTATGTGAGGTTCAGAGCAAACTGTAAGGCTGCTTCTCAGTGAAATCCCTTCAGACGTTCGAAAAATTCCGTCCAACCGACAACTTGAAAGATAGCGAAGACTACAACGTTTCTTCTGAGCTCTCGTGTGTTTGAAGGTTCATAATGAGCCGAAATCCCCATGTTTCTGTCTTCAGAATTAGTTTGTTGTTCAATAGATTACAGACTCCGACAATGGAGGTGACGTCACAGAGTATGCATGGATTGCTGAGAGGAGAGTTAGGCAAATTTGGAAAGTTTCAGCACACTGGATTATTAGAAATTTTATTCTGAATTGGGAAAGATGGTGGTTATCAAGTAGCATAATTATTCTTTACATCGCATGGGCATAGAGTTAATTGGGGCAATAATGGGCATAAAAAGGGAGGTATGACAGACATTGTTAAATCATATTGATACTTAATCACGTGGTTAATCAAAGCCATACCTTCGAGAATGCGTGCTGGATGTCCTTCGAAGAATAATGGAACGTGTGGTTGCAAACATTGCGGAAGCTGAACTTGTGCGGTGCGCAGTCATTAAATATAATCATTATAATAGATATGCTGCAATAATTTTTTCCGCCGGTGAAGCAAAAACCATCGCATCAAAATGGTCAAAATTATGAGAAATATCACATTATGGGTCAGATTGCCGGAATGAGGAAGCAGAGCCATATTTAGAGGAGTTGATGGCATGCAAAAATATTTTCTAATAACAAAGGATTCATAGCCGTAGGTCATAAAGAAATTGAAGTAGAGACGCGGCCTTCAATGCTAGAAAAATCTGCTAAATATAGTGGAGTTGCAACTGCCGAAAAAGTTGTCGCAGCCGCTGAAGAAGATGTCACAGCCACCGAAAAATATTTCACAGCCACTGAAAAAGATAAGGAAAATGTTAAGCGGACGGAAAGTGACTGCGCCGGAGCGACGGGAAACAGATTTTATGGTTAAAAGTGAAATGGGGTCACAGCGTATGGGAATGGAAGAAGGTGGAGTTTCATGATGCGGCGGCTGCTAGAAACGGTGTTGCAGCCATCGGAAAATGGGTTGCATAGCTACCGGAAAAGGTGTTGCAGCTGTCAAAAAATGGGCAGCGGCCGAAAAATGGGCGGCTGTTGAAAAATGGGTGTTGCAGCTGCCGAAAAATGGGCAGCTACCGAAAAATGGGTGTCACAGCTACCGAATAAGTTATTGCAGCTGCTGGAAAAGGTGTTGCAGCTGCCAGAAAATGTGTTACAACTACCAGAAAAGGGGCGTCGCAGCTGCGACAAATTTATTTAAGGAAAAAGAAAAAAAAATGTCGTGGTGTGAGAAGGCACAGAAAAATGACTTCCGGTCGACAGGCCCGATCTGACCTTCATCCTTGGGCGATTCCATGCAAATCTTGGAAAAGCAACAGAGAAAAAAAAAATATCCAGTGCAAAAAGATAACATAACATAACGAAAGAAAGAAAAAAACAGCAATTATTTATGTACAGTGATTCATGCGCGATTTACACTGATTAATTAAAGATTGACAGAGGCAGAGAGAAATTCATGCCCTTGTGCTAGCTGGTAATCTGGATTAGCAGCAATTTGTGAGATAAATGGATCCTTTGAAATTGATTTACAGTACAGTCGCAGCCTGTGACCATTAGCAAATAATGGTACGCAGTTTTCATCAATAGTTACCAAGCGGACTGTGCCGTTATCAAATACCCTGTCTACTAGGTATGGGCCCAACCATCTTGTGCGTAATTTGCCCTTGAAATATCTTTTGAATCTGGAATCATATAATAATTCCCAGTCTCCCTCACAAAAGACCTTCTTTTTAATGAATTGGTCATGCCAATTGGATCTCTGTTGTTGAATTAACACTGTCTAGTCCACTGCAGCTAACCGATTCTCATCTAGTTCATTTAATTGATTTAATCTTCTTTTCTAGGCTTCAGTTACATCCAGGTTTACTTCGGTGGCCGTCTTCAGGGTCTTGATTTCAAATTCAATTGGGAAGATGGCACTTTTTCCATACACTAAATCATAAGGAGAGAAACCTGTGGTGTTACGCCAAGTGGTGTGATATGCCCATAGTGCTTCCGGAATCCTGTCAGCCCAATCTCTACGATGGCTCTTAACTATCTTGGTAAGGATGGATTCAATAACTTTATTAGTGCTTTCCACCTGGCCATTGGCTTAGGGATGGTAAGGTGAAGCTACCCTATGCTGCACATGATACTTACGTAGCAGAGCTTTAAATTGATGCGACATAAACTGCGGTCCCCCATCAGTAACTACTTCCTTAGGTACCCCAAAACGGGTAAATATTTCACTGTATAGAAAGTCAAACACAGCCTGGTCATTAGCCTTCGCCAGAGCTACCGATTCTACCCATTTGGTCATATAATCAGTGCATACCAAGATGTAAGATTTCTGTTTGGAATGAGGGCTGATAGGGCCAACGAAATCCAGAGCCCATCTATCAAATGGTTCAATTACTGATTGAGGTTGCAGAGGCATTTGATCTAATCTGTTGGGCTGACCCATCCTTTGGTAGCTATCACAAGACTGAACATATATTTTTGCATCCCTGAAAAGAGTTGGCCAATAGTAGACCATCCTCAGTGCTTTGTGTCCTGTCCTTCTATCTGCAAAGTGTCCCCCACAAGGTTCATCATGGCAGGCCTTTAGTATATGAAAGATTTCATCTTCCCTTACACATCTTCTGATTTCAAGATCAGGACATGTGTAGAAGAGATGACTGTTTACCCAACAATACCTGTCACTTTGCTGGATGATTTTTCTCTTTTCTCTTTTAGACATATGTGCCAAAAGCTTCCCTGCAACCAAGTAATTAGCGACATTTGCATACCAAGGGGAATGGGTTGAAACTATGAATAAATGTTCATCTGGAAAAGAGTCCTCAACAAGCAAATTATCATCATTGTTAGTGAAACAAGATAAAAAATCAGCGACAACATTTTCTTTTCTAGGTTTATCTATGATGGTAATATCAAATTCCTGTAATAATAAGAGCCATCTAGTCACTCTTGCATTAGTGACAGGTTTGTTCATTAGATATTTAATGGCAAAGTGGTCACTGTGCACGAATGTAGGATACCCAGTAATATAATGTCGAAATTTGTTAATGGAGTAGACAATAGCTAAGAATTCCTTCTTGGTGACAGTATAATTAAGTTCAGTAGGGGCTAAGTTTTTACTAACATAATAAATTGCATAAGGTACTTGACCATCCTGCTGTCCTAAAACTGCTCCAATAGCGATATCTGAAGCATCTGAAGAAATGTGAAAGGGTAGGGTCCAATCGGGCCCTCTTAATATAGGAGTTGTGGACAGCTTCTCCTTAAGCTTGACAAACATTGTCTAGCATGCTTTACTCCAAACAAACTGCACATCCTTCATTAACAATGAAAACAAAGGAGAAGCAAGTTTGGAAAAATTTTCTATAAATCTTCAGTAGTATCCAGCATGTCCCAGAAAACTTCGCACCTCTTTTTGAGTTGCAGGAGTAGGTGTATTTTTTATTACCTTGATTTTTGAGGGGTCCACCTGAATGCCATCAATAGAGATGAAGTGCCCCAATACGACTCCCTCACTCATTATCATATGGCACTTTTCAGTGCTTAAAGAGAGTTGGGTCTGTTCATAGCAAGTTAAAACTCTTTTAAAATTTTCCAATGCTTCTTCAAAATCCTTGCCATAAAGAGTGAAATCATCCATAAAAATTTCCATACTGTCATTAACTAATTCATAAAATATGCCAATTACAGCTCTTTGAAATGTTGCTGGTGCATTACATAAACCAAAGGGAAGCACTCTGTAAGCAAACGTTCCCCACAGACAAGTGAAGGTAGTTTTATCTTGGTCTTCAGGAGCAATCTGAATATGATTGTACCCACTAAACCCATCCAGGAAGGAGAAGAAATTTTTCCCTGATAGGGTGTCAAGTACTTGATCAATGAAGGGCAAGGGAAAGTGGTCTTTTTGTGTGGCTTTGTTCAGCTCCCTATAGTCGACATAGACTCTCCATTTACCATTTTTCTTGGGTACAATTATGAGTGGGGAAACCCACTTGCTGTCTGAAATAGGATATATAAATACTACTTCTAAGAGTTTATGAATTTCTTCCTTCACTATGTCCCTAAGATTGGGGTTCATTCATCGTTGAGGCTGACACACGGGCCGGGAGTCTCTTTTAATATAAATATGATGGGTGCACAAGTTAGAGGGAATACCCCTCATGTCTATATACTCCTAGGTGAATGCCCCCTTGTGTTCTTTCAAGAGACGGATCAGGTGCTTCTGTTCATCTAAGGAGAGGCTGGGGTTAATATTCAAGGTTTTTCTAGACTCTACCTCAATAGGAATACTTTTTGAATTTTTCAATACTGGGATTATGTGTGTGTCACCGACTAGTGCTTCTTCTGTGAGATTTTCTTGTTCTTCCTTACCCAGAGTAATGTTTAGGATTTGATAAACTTCTTTATTAATTGAAGTGGGTTCACTAATGAATTTATTAATGGCATCGTCTTCATTTTCATCTTTAAAAGTTAAGACTTTCCCTATAGTTAATAATGGTTGAACGCCCTCCTCTTCCTCTGGCTCTATCCAAAAAGAAGTTTCAGCTTCTAGACTCGGCCGAGCTGGAGGATAGAGAGTGAGGTTCTTAGTATTGGTGCCATCGGATATGGTCATAGACCCAGATCGACAACTGATGCAAGCATCAACTATGGCCAACCAAGGCCTTCCGAGGATCAATGGGTGTCCTCCCAGCTGCAACTTCGAATGTAAAACCAAGAATTCAGCAGGATACTCCCATGAGTCAACTGAGATGACAAGATCATCCAGAATTCCTTCAGGTTTAATGGTGGATCTATCTGTCAGTTCTAAAATAGTGGGGGTTGGCCTAAGATTAGTGAGCCCAATTTTTCTTATAGTCTCAATTATCATGACATTAATCACTGCTCCTAAACCTACTAGTACGTTGGGTATCTGTGTATGCCCAATCTGCACAGTGACAGTGGGATTCCCAGGGTCGTCATACTTGGCCAATAAGGTTTTACCTGTTATTAATGCAGATAATTTCCCTAGGACATGGACAGTGGGAGGATCTTTGGGCTTCCTCCCTGGTTTCTTTGTGCATAGGTCCCGAACAGTTCTAGCATAGATAGGTACATCTTGAAGAGCTTGAAGGAGGGGTATTTTAACATAAAGATTCTTTAACTCTCCTAAGAGGTTAAACTGAGGTTATCCCCCTGCCCTTGGTAGCATTAATCTCTCGGGATACGGTGGTTTCCTAATCATCTAGGTAGGCTGTGCATCAGTGGATTTATCATTTTGTGTTTCAGCCATCCCATTTGTGGGATGTTCAACATCTTCAATAATGGGAATTGTATCGGATAGATGCTATGGATTCACCCCTTCTTCATGTACAGAGGGTAGAACATCTTCTATAACCATGGGATCTACTATTTTCCCTGACTGTAAGCAAATATCATTGCAAGGAACAGGAGAAAGGGAGTAGGTGGGCATGTTGACAGTCTCAAATTGATGGACTATTTTATTGTTGGTTAGGATTAGATTGAGCAAGCAGCTAAGGTTGTATCGGTGCATTAGGGGCAGAATTGTTCTACAACTGCAGCTGCGACTGCTGATGAGGGTATTGAGGATATGGTGGCTATTGATGTGGAGGTTGTTGAGGAAACTAATTCCCTAGATGGAAATTCCTCCATCCAGGAGACCAAGGAGTAGGTTGGTGTGGTGGCTGTGTCCAAGGATTCCATGGGTTGAAATTTTGTATTGAAGGTTAAGAAGAGTTCCACTGAGAATAAGTTGAAGGGAATTGTGTATTCACATTTTGCATATTATTCCAATGGCTCATATTACTGAAAAATGGAAACGAGTCCAGGGTCATACCTTGGTTCCAAGGCTGCCAAGGTTTCTTCTGTGCAATGAAGTAGGCCGGTTCCACCTCTGGAGTTGATGCCTACAGAACAACCTTCACTTGGGGAAGTGAGGGACATTCTTTTGTGTCGTGGTTCAGCTCGCACAGCTAACACACCTCTACCTTGTCGAGCAGGCACTCCCTCAGAGGATGGTTCTTTCTACATTGAGGACAGAACACACCTAGTGTGAGGTCCTCTACTGCCTGTTTTTGTTTTTCCTTCAGGACATCAATTTTCGAGGAGATAGAGCTCATCATTTCTATTTTAAAATTTTCAAGGAGATTGCCTATATTTTCACAGGTGGCTCCTCCATTAGATGACTTCTAAGTTTTGTCGAAGACATCGCGTTCTAGCTTATCCCGTTTGTCCCACCTGTTATTCTTGGAAGATCCCCTGGAGTACCTTTTACATAATTCCACAATCTTCTCGAAGATTCCTTGGAGATATCCCCCTTTCCTAACAGGTTTAACATATCTAGGCAATCATCCCTAATCCCGTGAAGCAGGATTATCTTGGGCACATCTAACCCCATGTTCGTCTGTCTAGCTCTTTGCACATTGTATAAGAGTCTTTCTACAAAATCTTCTAGACTCATCCTCCTTCTACACCATTTTGAACAATTATTCTCTTTTGTCTTTGGTGTTGTAATATTCCTGATATTTCTCCAAGAAAACCTGTTTCATCCTGTCCCAATTAGTGACAGTTCCACCTCCTAGGCTCATGAACCAACATAATGCATTGTCCTTCAGAGTGGTAGGGAAGTGCTTTAGCTTTTGTGCATCGGTGACATAGTTGTAGCTGTGACAGAGGATATCAAACTCAAAAAGAAATTTGTCTAGGTCCTCTGCTGCTTTTCCATGGAAGCGAGGAAACACCGATGGTGATGTATTTTTCATAGGGGCTGTCCCTTCTGGCTATTGAATCGGGAATTGAAGTGTAGCCACCGTTCCTTCAGGCAGGGAATGATTTTCATGATGATGGTTTTCCCCCATTACCTCTTCTTTGTCAGATTCATGTCTATTACTCATTTCTTCTTCTGTTTTCTCTTCCTCATTTCTCTCTTCATTCATTCCTTCGTTCCTCTCCTCGTTCTTTTCTTCGTTCTTCTCCTCGTTCTTTTCTTCATTCTTCCACTGATCAGCAATCTTCTAGTGGAACTGTGTCCACTCTTCTTCAGTTACAACCTTCCCATAGATGTGGTAGATCGAGCTTCTACCAACAGGTCCGGTTGTACCAGCTTTGTCCTCTCCTGCAGGGATATTTGAGGAAGTCACGGCTGCTCGTGTGTTCTCCACTGTGGACCCTGACGCTGGTGCCCCAGGATTGGCAAGGATTCTTTTGATAGGAATTTCTTGATGGCAAGCCCTGGTGGATGAATCAATTTTGTCAACAAGATCATCAATGAATGTTCTTCTGCCCAATTATGGACCTCGACCGTGACCCAAACCACCTGCATTGTTAGTATTTTGTGTGGTTTTGGGAGTTGAAAGATGATCACGCTTTATCCTTCTTGTATTCATGAAACCCAAATCATTACAGGGAAAAAAAAATATGGAAAAGACTGAATAGAAACAATTACAGGATGCAACTAATGATGGTGTTTAATCTTTATCCTTCCTCGACAACGGCTCCAAAATGTCGAACACCCTATACGCAAGTGAATTACAACTAACATACAGAGTGTACAATATTTATTGTCAACCCAGGAAAGTCTTGTATTTCAAGGATAACATGCACAGTATATGCTTAAACACGAAAAAACTGTAATTGAACAATACTATCCTCTACTCGGCTATGCTCATCCCAAGAATCTAATCAATCTAGTTACCTTCTAAGGAATGAAATCACAATTACCTCCTGCTATGGCTTGGTCTAAGAATGGAAAAAAAATCACATCTAAATTACAATTGGAGATAAGGGAAAATCATGTTCACACCACTTAATGATTAACTCAACTACCTAATCTGATTGTCCTAGGAATCCAAAAACATAAGTTGAATATTGATCTAGGAATTCAAAATACAGAGATTGAGTTTAGCTGTTCTAGGAAATTGAAGTACAGGAATGAAATTCTGTAATCATAAAAATAAGAGACAAGCTGCAAAGATTCATGGAAATGACAACTAAAATATCTAAGGATGAACAGAGCTATTACAGTTACCACACAAATTGCATAAGAAATAATTACCTACTCAGTCGATTGTCACACTATGCCACTATAGATCTCCAAAGAATGCAATCACGACACACTGTAAATCCACACTTGTTACAACTTTCTATGAAGAAATAAAATTAGCATAACATCACACAACAAAATAATTGAAAAGACCTAATTTAACTCAACGATCCTTGTGAAAGGCGGGCCCAGCCTTCACACAGAGATGCTGGTTGAACACATGTAAAAAACCTTTAGATCAGAAGTAACTCCTTGTATTAAAAGACAGAATGATTACACAATTCCTCCTCACAGCTAATACAATGAATTGGTTATATGTTCAGCAACCCCTGGCTCGAAACAGTTCTCCATATTTATACAACGTAAATCATAACATCCTATCCTATTATGGAGCAGCCATGAAGATCTCTGATCTTCAAGGGCCCTAAATGACAAAGGTTGTTACAAACGTGGCAGGATGAAAAATAGGAAACATAGGAAAACTGTTAATCACCCTAGGAGTGACAATGTCTTCATATTATGGCTACACACAAGCAGCAACGCACTGTTGACCTCCAAGTCTGATGCATTCTGTTACAGCTACCTTGACACAGCTTTGTCCAGGATATCATACTGGAACCGCATTCCTTGGGTGATGATAGGATGGATGGGGATCAGCTTAAGATGTAAATGCCCCTTCTTTTCGTGGCATATTCAACCCAATCTCCCTGTAGTCCATATACCTCAAAATACCTTTATAAACCATAATATGTTAGCGCATTGAGAGATACGAAGCCTTGATTATCACAATCATAAGTATTAATAAAATAAAACAACGACCAATCATACCTTGGTGGTTTGAAGAGTAGAGTGGGGGTAAAATGTTTAATTGGCATGCTGAATAGGGTAGGATAGAACAAGAAGAGGTAATTAAGGGTGGTCAAAAGAGGCCATTTCTGGGCCCAACATCTACATCATCCGGGCTAAAGGAGACTCTCTTGGGCACTCCTGTATGTGTCATTTGATAAACACTTAGGAGGTTTGATGCAATAGATGGTACATACAGAACATTGGAAAAATAACCATGCTCAAGATCTACAGTTCCTTGTCCTTCGGATATGATGGTGGAGTCATCTCCAATGTGGATGGGAATGGATTTTCCAGTCTCCAAAGATGAGAAGGAGTCCCTTTCAGCCATCATGTGGTTCGAAGCTCCAGAATCTATCAAGAATGCTTTGGACTTCGAAGTGTTCGCCATGAGAGCATGACCTCTTTCATGCTGTGGTTCCCGATCTTGTTGATCTCTCCTCCAAAATATTTCCAGAAGATTGATGTGATTTCTCTCAAGGAGAGAGGTATCTTTATCAAGTTTTTTTTTTCATGCAGGCATGTTCAGGGTAAAATCCCCTCCCACAATATGAACACTTGACTTTTTCCTTTCCATGATGCCCTTTTCCTTTGTTCTTCTTTGAGCCGGAAGACTCTTCATGCTGCTGGTTTTAAACTTTGGGCTTAGGAGCTTTGTATTTGGTTTTTGGGTTCTTCTGCTGCTTTCCTTTACCCTTAAGATCTTTGGGTCCCGAGACATGGAGGGTTTTATGACGAGAGGATCTGATGATCCATGTATGGACAAGATTATCATGTTCACTTGTTAGGGACTCAATGAAGGCATTGAGTGAAGGAATCTTCCATCCAGGGGTTATGAGCTTTCTTGCATGGACAAACATCGAATAATCAGCTCCAAGTTTGGAGAGTATGACGAGGATGAATTGATCATCCTCCTTCTCCACCTTACATTGCTTCAACAGTAAGACAATGTTCTTGAACTTTGTGAAAAAATCATTTAAGGTCTCGAAATTTGAAGGCTGGAGAGACATCAACTCATTCTCAAGATGGTATACTCTCAAATCATCATGTTTTCCATACAGGGTTTCCAATTTGTCCTAGATTTCCTTTGGAGTCTTCAATCCCGAGAGATGGAAAAGAAGATCCCAAGAAACAGAGAGGCACAAGAATCCGAATGCTTCATCTTTCTTGTTCAAGAATATAGCTTTGTCTGTCATAGAAGCAGGCTCTTATTCAGTGTCCATAGTGGCCCTATAGAGTCCTTTGGCACATAGCTGGATCTCCATGTCTCCTTTCCATGAGTGGAAATTGAACGAAGTCAAGAGTTCTACAGAAGAAGCCATCTGAAACTACCGGAGAGAATGCTTTCACCTGTTAAAAACCTACAAATCACAACAAAAGGGGCACCGTAAGGTCGAACAACCTGCACATTTTAGGCTTTCATCACACCCAACATAGTTGATCAAGCAAGCTTGATCAACAATTTCCTTAGTTGGGGTATTAAGTGGTAAGCCTTGGCTTCTGGTGCAGTGCTGGAATTTTGAGCTTTTGCTCAATTTTTCATACAAGATCTGTCAAAAACCTTGTTTTTGAGAGATCTGAGCTTTGTCCCACCGTGAGCTTTGATACTATATTAATTTGTCACAGTGGTCTAGGAACTGAAAACACAGTCTCACAAAGAATTTAGACAAATATGCATAAAATTGTCAAAAAGGTGTTGCAATGGAAGTAGCAGCTTTGTATAACAAATGAAAGATTGATGATACAATACAATGATCATGCCAGATGCATGAATGCCAAAACAATTCAAATTCCCAATGAGGTCATTCGAATTGAGTGAGTGAGTCTAGATTAACTAAATGTAAGCCATAGTGAACACACCAGTTAACCACTGATCAAAACCCTAATTGACTCAACTGAGTCCTAATTGAAGTCGGAGTGCAATAAATGGCTGAGTCTAACTAAAAGTAGCCCAGACATGTCACTACAAGCCAACCAACAAGTGGTAGCGCATCAATAACTCCAATGAACCCCGATGAGGTTAACTGAAGTCTAACTGACCATCAGAGGTGGTTGGAGGTGCCCCTGTTGACTCCAGTTCATTAAATATTAATTAAATAATCAATTTAATGAAAGGAGGCACCTTCACTTCTATGTTTCACTGATTGTAACCATTAGTTATCAATTAAGTGCATTTATGACACTCAGATCACCCCCAGAGTGCACCAGTTAGCCTCCCCGAATGAAGGAGAAGGCTTAGTTGGCCTCTTTGACTGAAGGTAGGCGTGGGTGTGCTCATGCTGATGTCATACAGTGCTCCTCTGATGTCAATTAATTCAATAAAACTTAGCATAGTGGTTTAACTAGGCCAAATTGACCAAAGTAAGTGCGTATGGTGGTAAATGTCTCCAACACTCATTTCAAGGGTCTATGGCTTTTTTAGCAGATTTGTTCAATTGGAGGTTATCTTTGTTCATTTGGACTCAACTAATAATTGCTTCCAGAGAAGGGAGGTGCTCTCTAGTCCAGTATGGGGGAGATATAAGATCACTTTAGTCACGTTACGCTAGCCGACATAAATAAAAAATAAAAAATAAAAATTACATATGGATTTAAATAAAATATAAAAAATAAAATAAAGTAACATAGATCTATTTTAAACCAAAATCTATCAAGTATCGAGACGGATTCAAATAGAATAAAAAAATACACCTCAAGAAATTGGATCATTCTCGATGCTTGATATATCAAGTTTAAAATGAATCTTAATTATCTTAATGAGAATGGACAATAAAAATCCTATTGATGCAGAACCTATGCACAAAACAAGAGTGTATCCACTTATATCCACTTATTTCAGTGTTAATTATTTCTGTAATGGAATTATTCGATTTATACCTCACTTATAAAATACATCAGAGTTTATGATGCAATAAGTCCACAATTGAATATTCGCATTAAATTTCTCACTTAGTCAAACGTCTCTACCACCATCCAATTGGATTCCAATGCAATCCATCATTTTAATTTAATGTATGGACTAGTTTAATAAAACATATGAACATTTAAAATATTTAATTGGGATAGATTCAACATTGAAGTGAAATATCTATAATTGAAATGTTAACAATCAGAAATATTGCAAACCTGAACGAACGATGTTTGTCCCACCGGTTTGCTATTTAAACAAAGGTGCTCATGTAGATCTATTTTTTCATGAAATCAGTAGCACATAGTATACTCTATTTAATAAACTGGAACCATTGGATTCCACAATCTCTACTATATTTCATCATTGATTAAGTGGGTATCTTTTGTGCAAGACATCAGGCTGATTGCGCTAGGTGCTGAGTCGCCAAGTTCCAAACAGATTCAATTAGTTGATGAATGGGGACATCTCCTATTGGAATTGCTTCCTGTCAACTTCTATATTTTTCATTAAGAAACCTCTTATACTCTTACACAAGTATAGAAAGAAGATACAACTAGTATTATTCAGTCCCTGTTGACATTAATACGCTTTTGACACTAATTGGAAATAAATGCAAATAAAGGGATGATCACCATACAAGTATTTGGTGCATGAAATTATCATACACACTATCCTCTTGCACCTGATCAGAGACTTTTGACAAATACTACAGAGCTATCGTTGATTTTCCTTCAACATTGTCATTTCAACAGGAATGCAAAACAATTATAATGTCGGTTTCAATGAATGGCCATTTTTAATAACTTGGAAGGTAGAACTTTTAAATTTTTTTGAGACATAAGTATTGGGTGATTTTAAAATGTACAAAATGTTTTTTTCTTAAATAAGAATGAGCAACTTTGTAGTGTTTTATGTTAAAAACTATATGACTTAGTTGTATAGCATGAGGATTGAAAAATATAATATTATGAACAACCATATATGTATTTCATAGATTAAGTTTATGTTAAAAAATACGTTACAAGAGTATGCATGTTTTATATTAAAAAAATATAAGTATATTATAAAATATATTGTATTAATAATAATATTGTCTAGAATAATTATAATAGAAAAATAATAAATTTAATGTTATTTGTGGGTTTGAAAAATCAAGTCTACTTTGTTTGTTAACTTGTTGGTGTTAGTAGTTGTAAAGGATGAATGCAGTAATAACAATGTTGCAAGATTTCACAACTTCATCTTTTCCCAAGTTAAGTGACATAGGAAATGATGCTAAGTTTGACATCAAGTTGTTAGAGTTAGAGGGCTTATCGATGAATTTTAGAGAAGAGGGTTGATTCTGTAATATGAGGTCCATATCAACCATAAGGAATCCAACCAAATTTTGCAAGGAGGCTAGACCATAATCCAGTTCCACTTGCATGCCCCTAAGAACACTCATAGTGGAGTGGGATTCAACCCGAATCATAAAGGATGAGCAAATGACTCGTTGCTTCTAGTGAAATTCTCATGAACCTATTTAGTTTCCATATGTTTCTCCTTTAGCACTCTTACCATCACACAATTTCGAAAGTTGAACCTCCTACTAACCCCCACACTTCTTCCACATCCTTCATGCACTGGTGAAGACCCTTCCTAAGCTCATTTAATTCACAGAGAGCATAACACTAATGATAGTTTTTTGTGAATTTGTCCAACTCACGATTGTTAGGATCAATCTTTGAAGCCTAGAACACTACCAAATCCACTAGGATGAATAATAATGCCACCGACATTGGGCTTCAGCTCTAAAATATCGATCCATAAGGGAACCTTCCATGTAGGGAAAGGTGAGAATTAATACCCTCATAATACAATGAATTCCACATGTGATAGCCATAAAAACCGCAATATAGTTTTCCAGCTCAAAGAAGGAGGGGATAATGTCCAATGCATAAGGTGGTGAAACAAGTTAACATGATTACCCTACACCATTATCATAATGAGACATGTTTTGTAGAGGATCACCCATGTTGAAGTCATAAGATGTCATGGCAAGGGGGACGCATGTGGAAGTGAATATGCACCCCACTTTCTTTATCTGAAATGAACATTATTCATTTTGGATACATAATTAGTGTGGAGATTCATCGTAAAATTTTGTCCTTAAAGAATTTGCAATAGGAAAGGGATTCAATATTGAGCCTCATGGTGGCAACTCTTTCGATGACTCTATTAAGATTAACATTTTCACTAGGAGTCCCAAGCTAAATAGTTCAAGTAACCACCATTGAGTCTCCAACCACTATGAATTTCAAATCCCTATTCATTTGATTTATGTTAGACATTGTAAAACAAAAAATGTCAATCTCTGGTTATTTGTTACTCCTAATCCCCATGCAAACTCAAAGGCGTTTTGTCCATCAAGGTGATATATGACCAGCCCCCAACCCCACCCTCAAGGAAGGTAGAGGGAACATTAGCATGCACATAGAACATGAGTTTGAAAGACATAGATTAAACTTTTTGTAGACTTTATATGTTTTCAATAAAAAAATTGGTGCCAAAAAATAGAATATTTAACCCTTACAATCTTTTTCTACAAATACACAAAGAATATTCTTATTGCATAGATTTACATGGGAATATTGCTTGTATAAATTTATATTAGTTTTTCATTACAACATGTTTTAGCATGAATGCCAAATAAATAAAGGATGACAAATATTTGGACAATACACTAGGGTACAAATAAAATGGAATTCGCATAAAAAATGTTATAGTGAAGATAAGAAGGATTTTAATTACAAATATCCATGAAAACTACATTTAATAAAATATTTTAGAATGTAGGAAAAAATTAAAAATTATTTTAATATTGCACATATGTGAATCAAAGATTATATTTATAGAAAGAAAATATATCTCATATTTAGTAGATAATCCCTTTATCTTTAATAAATAATTTTGCTAACAATACTTTATCTTAGTTACAAGATAATCACAACCCTTTATTCTAAATTATCACAATCAGGAAGTTGAGGTGATTCAACTTCCTAAACTCTTCATCTTCTTGTGTGTTATCAGGAATTATGCAATTAGTGCAGACATTGTTTGTTTCTCTACCCTGCAACATACAAGTGTAGAAAAAAAAAGCACACTAGTATATCCTTTCCTTAAGTAATTAATTAACAACATGAAATAACATCATACCTCAAATCTGGATCTCTTTGTCCTTGCTCCATAAGTTCTTTGGAATACAATATCCAATACCTGTAAAACAGATCAAGAGACAAACATACAAAGTGAGAGCATCATGATAAATTAATTACTCATATTAGTGATCAAGGAATCTGATAATATTCAATTGAAATTAACAACACATCAAATATAGGAAAGGGGAACACTTCTATATTAATTATGAAAGAGAGAGAACTACAACCAAGCCTTGATGTTGATGGCTTCGATCTCTACAAGAACATCTACAATCCTCTACAACTGTGAAGACCTCCCCACATACAAGCCAACTCTAACTTGCCTCTGATTCAGACTTCAATCCAACAACATAAGGGTAGTTTTCTTGGCCTCCCTCACTCACATCATGAAGGCTTCATTTATTGTCCTAGAACACATGAGATTGACTTGGAAAATGGATAGGATGTGATCCCAACATGTGAGGGAAGCGAATGCCACATCTCCCAAGCATGTAGGAATTGACTCGATGGAGGATTCCATACGGAAGCTTCCAAAACCTTATTTTTTTCTCTTTTTGGACTATCGGCGCTCGTGGCAGAAAGGGCATGTGCATCGACCTTTCTGTCAAAGAAAGGGGGCATCGATGCTCTTTACTCCACGGTAGGCAACATCATCGAGGATCTATGTAAAAGGGAGAAAGGCGCTGACCCTCCAAGATATGGGAAAAAAGAAGCCAAAGAATCTTAGGTCATGCTCTCCAGAAGGAAAAAGAGCAATGTGGAATTTCTAGGTGTAACAGAGTGCCCCCCAAAGTATGAAGCTAGAAGGAAGTGATAGGTGAAATAGTTTGCAAGATATCTTCCTAATAAAGAGGCAATGAGAGATGAACTCATAACTGACATAAGACCAATAACTGACTCTATCCAAACCAATCATAGCCGCGGACCAATACACTGCAAATCTATGATGATGACCATGTCATGGCTACCAATAATACACTGTAGATCCATGAAGAACTGATATAGGAGGAAGGAAATAGCTACAGAACATACAAAGTAGATCCATGTCTCATAACCTCAAATACAGAATACAACCACCAAACATACAATGTGGATCCATGTCAAGACTTTGAATGATCTCCAAATGCAACCTGAGCATATGCAATCATAATGATGAAGCTTAACCACTCAGGGTCTTCATTCAAAATCCCCAATCGATACGATTCTAACCATTAGAATAGATGTCTTGATGTTGAACATGGAAGAAACCACTTGATTACCAATCATTGATGTCAACTGTTAACAAATGTGAGGGAAATCACATTTAATGTTAATGATCGCCAAGGTATCTCAGTACATTCTCTCAAGTGTGAATAGATGTTTTGAAGTCGAACACTTGATAGAATCTTCCAATCAGAGGTCATCGATGAAAACCTATTGTTGAAAGTGAGGAAACCTTCCATTGAGGCATGAAGGATTCAAGGTACTTGACTAGGTTTCTAAGTCTAAAAACCGAATGGTGAGTTGAAGTCAAGAGGAATAGACTCGTCATAGGAGGGCCATGATGATTCCTCCATCAGTGACATGAAATAAGGAACAAAAGTTGATTTTGAAGTGATGAAACTGACTCAAACATGACTGACTTTATGGATAGGTAAAGTTACTGATGAGTTATTTTCTGGAAGAGACATCATTTGAACAATTTGTAGCACAAAAAAAATACTTGGCAACATTGACTTGACGAGATTAGAACCAGGTGTAATGCAAGGAATATGACAAAGCATTCTTTGAATTGACTCAAAGGAGTCAGGTGACTCACAAAAATGGATCATCTTGGAGGCAAGCTGAATACCGAACCGTTCAGATATGCAAATGCATACAAGTGCCATGTTCAAAGCTGGACTGTAGACGACTGCCATAAATACAAATTAAAAGCATTCCCCTTTCCTTTAATTTCCCCATCTCGAAAGATGAGTGCCTCTTTTTTCATTTTTATGAGTCCAAAGAGGGTAACAATATAATAGTGTTGGGCCGCTCAGGAATTAGGATTGTGCCCTAAGCACTTTAGGACTCCTTTAAGAATGTAAGGTATAACTTCAAGCTTGCCAATATGGAAAGGAACCTTAGGAGGTGTAGTCTCTTTACCCAATTTGGGTTGTGACAAACCATAATATTTTGCACACATTAAAACATTAGTGAGTGGAATCATGTTGATACAACTATGGCCACCTTCGATGTTCAATGGGTTTTGGTTATGCGGTAAAGGATTCGTAACAAAATTGGGCTCTGTGCAATGAAATTTGAGGCCTCATCGATACACGGGAACAAGTAAGTGTGATGGTCTACCCCACAAAGCTTACAAGGGCATTTAACTTTTCATTTAGACTTCTTGTCCCCCATAGCATTACTATCGTGCTTGTCATCATTAGAGTTCTCCTTCCTATTCCCACCTCTCCTATTATTGATCCCCTTCTTCTTATTCCGCTCGAGATGTTGGTTACCCTTCTGGTCTGACGAATGTATTGAGAGCACATCCTTCATTTGGGTGGGATTGGATGAAGCTGTAGCTCCACTCACAGGCTGGTTAATAGACAAATTCCTCATTTGATTCGTAACCGGGTCTGCGATTTTTGTACTCACGAAGCTAACAATGCCATCGATATGTGGCCTAGGTTTAAACTTAGGCCTGAAATTTGATCATGGAGCATTGGGGATAGTCTTATATAAGATCCCATGCTGAGCGTAAATCAAGTCTAATTATTGATCTCATAAAACAGCTTGTTCCTCATTCATAACTCCGAAAGTTGAAACATCCTTCACGATATAAGGCAATAACGACTTGAGGAACCATTCCAATAGAAACACAAGTGGAATGTTGGCCTTAATCAACCTCTTCTGTCTACACCACTCTTGAATATGATCATAAATATGTGTGGCTTTGTCTTGTCAAAATGTCAACAAGACTTCTGTACCGGCATCGTAATGCATAAGTAGTTGAAAGTGGTTCAAAAAGTTCATGGCTAGATCATTGAATGTTTGATATGTGCCCTAAGGAAACTCTATATACCATTTCTTCGTAGGTCCCATGAGGGTATGTTGAAACAATTGCAAGCAAACCAAGTCATGATTCAAATAATTTGAAGAGAACCATAGGTGGAAAGTGGTAACGTGCTCTCTAGGGTCCTCACCTTTCATACCTTCAAACTTTGGAATGTCTGAAGGAATATTATCGGGAAAAAACGTACACATCAGATCATGAGAGACTAGATTGTTGGTCAACTTCGACAAGTCGGGAAAGTTCAATGTAGATAAGAAAGTGAGCCTAAGTTGTTTCAAATGTTCTGTGCTCACTGACAAGACTGATTCATATAGGGTTGGTTATTGTAAATACCATGGCCTTGGCGAGCTGGATAATAACCTCCTTTTACTTGACCCATAAAAGGATGCATGGGAATATTATAATTCAGTACACCTTAAGAATAGGGTGCTATATAACCATAATCGTAGGACTGATAAAAGGGTTGACCCCTGGATACATAAGGAGGTACATGATATCGCGTCACAACATTGCCACCTGATGAGGGAACAACATGGCTAGCTCTGTCCTGAAGGACCGTGCGGGTGATGAGGAGGATGTGTCATGAGAAAGGAATTTGACAGAATATGTGCAGTGGACAATAAATAATAGGATGGAATGTAAGATGTACCTCCAATTATCACATTTCTAAGGTCACCTCCGTGAAAAGGAATCCCTTTAGGATGCCTAGATGAAGGGTATGAAAATCCTCCCACAAATGGAGCGGAAGGTGCAGTATGACTGCTACCAAACTAATCAGCATGGAAAGGGATGGCAGTGCCCCTAGGCCTAACACTAGGACCTACACCAAGATCAACAACAGATGAAGGGAAAGTGACAGTAAGGTATGCCATGCCAAATATAAAGGCACCAGTGCTAGAGGGAACATGGCGAGTCTCACCACTCGAATTTTGCGAGGAAGACCACTGATAGGAAGCTACAAAATCTGACAGCTGGGGTTGTGAATTATAGGAAGCACCAACCCCATGAGGATCGGTTTCAACCGGAGTCCCAGGTATACTAAATTTCACACTCCCCATTCTAGAGGATGGAGAAGGGGGCACTACCACGATCTCAAATGTATTACTCATGATGAGACTTGTGTGTGAATCACAATGTGTATAAGTTCTCCTAAAATGTCTAATCCTATTTCGTGAGGGAGGAGGATATCCACAAGTTCAAAGCCCTGCTAATCGTCGATATCGATGGAGTGTTGAAACTCGATCCACAATGACTCCACAAAATAAAAAAGACTCAACCAAGTACATATTAGAATTTGAATTCCATTTAGATCTTCAAGTAGATAGTTCTAATAATGTTTGCAGCAAAAGAATGGAGAATGAAGATACAAAATGAACAAAACAAACCACACAGGAAATAAACAAGTATTGCTTAGGAATTTACAATATCATTCACAATAATAATATTCGGTGTTACAATAGTTTACATAGGTATAATTCAAATGCATAGGATATGAATTCGAATCCTCCAAGTGGATATGAATGTATCTAACTGAATCCCTAACTCAAGGTCTCCCAATCAATATCGGAGTCCAAATAGACAACTCCTTGATTACCAATAACTCCAACAACCACTGACTTAAATCAGTGCAACTGAGTGTGGTAGGTAGGAAAAGTGCTCCTCCCCATGCAACCATGCATTAGTAGCACTATATTAACTAACTTTAAAGTAACTGAATGTAATTGGGGGCTAACTAATACTAACTAGTACTAACATCAACTAACTGAAGTAGGTTGGTTCCGAGACTCCCGGTGGATCCTAAAATGTAGGGATTGGTCTAGGAGGTTGTTGAGTCACAAAAAGACCACATTTTATTCATCTTTTACATACAATTTATCACCTTATTCCTATCTTATCCATCCATAAACCATTAATATTCACCACTTTCATAATAAATATGGGTTTATATTACCATTTTCCAAATCATTTATTTTTGAGTATTTTGAGTGAATTTGTGGTTANCAATAACATATTTTCATTATACTTTAAATTTGGGTGAGTTTGGGGATGCTTATAGGTGTATTTGAAGACTTTAACAAGCTCAAAATTGGCCACCTAGCCTCATATTCGAATTTCATCTTCTAGATGTGAGCTAACTTCAAGAAGAAGATCATGGAAATGTGGAGAGAATATCTCATCCAATATTTGTTGGAGAATTTTGAGGGATGAGTTGTAGATTTGTTGAGTATTTTGAGGGACACGTTGAGAGAATAGTGGATGTGTAATTATGATCAGTTATCTTGAATTCATGTATAAATAGGAGGGTTCTCTTCTCGTTTTGGTTAGAGGCCTCTCTAGTGGTTTGGAAGTAGAGAATAGTTTAGAGTTAGTCATAGAAGGGATTTCTGATTGTAATGGAGATTATGCTTTGATGCAAATCCTGTACTCTTCCATGTTAATATAGATTTTCAGCACTTTCTTTCTTATAAGTTGTTATGTTTTGCTTATGAATTGTTAGCATTGATTTTATGTGAGCTCACCAGTTAATGTCAATTGCTTTATACCTATTTATTACATGCAATTTCAGTCTTTCTTTATCAAGTGAATTTATACAATTTCATGTTTTCTGCAATTATATTTATTTCCATATAGTTTCCTGTTTTCATAACTTAGATTCGATTTCAGTAATAGATCAAGTTCAGTGACACTCTGCCCCTGCATATATTTTGTTTGTACCTCACAAGTTTATGCTCTCTCTGAGTTGACAATTAAATCATTGGATCTATGTTATAAAATTGTTTAATATTTTCCCCAACATTTTCGTGTCGTTTCTAGGGAGGTGCTAAAAGGGATCATAGTTTAGATAGATAGATAGATTACTTTTACATTACGCAACAAGGGGGAGGGGAAATGATAAGACGCAAGGACAACTTCACTACGGAATTTCCAGGATTTCCATGGTGTAATAGCCATAAGAATCCACTATAGTGGGGTGCCCTAAAGCCTTGTTGTTCCTTTGTTTTCGTAAGTGTGTTTATTTTTTTGCAAAGTGTTTTCTTTTTTCTTTCTTTCTGCAAATGCAAGTTTGTTTTTATGCAAGCTTTCTTTTACAGTTTTGTAGTGTAAAATTTTGGATTACTTTCATTATTTTTTAGATAGCCTTTATTTCATACTAATTTGGTTTTAACTTTGAATCTATTCATTTTTGTTTTGTACAGATTTCCGTGCACTTTTTATTTTTTTTTTTACACTCGTTTTTACTAACCCATTTCGTACTATTTTTCTTCATTTGTCATATACTCGTTTTCTTTATTTTTATTTTTTAGCCTTTGATTTGATGTCAGTAAAATGATTTTAGGATGAGCATAAGCCTAGAGCAGCTCACTGAGATCCTTGCAAAAGCCAGGATCTCTTCTTCTCTAGAAGAGGAGATCTTGATAGCAGCCAAAGATATCAGTACTCCTCCTGAAGCAAATAAGGAAGAATCGACGTTTGAAGAATCATGCATATTAGATGAAGAACGTCTGTTCGAATTGGAGATTGAAGAGGATGAAGAGGGGATATCAGGTGAATATCAAGCAATAGAAAGCTGCATCGAACCATGGTTCAAAGTAAGTACTAGGTTAGATCAATTTTGTTTTCATTTTTATTTTAATAATTCATATTTTCAACATTTAATTTTTTATATTATTGTATATTCTACGTTTAGTTTTTCAAAATTAAAAGATAATTTTGGTTTACTTCTCTTAGATAGATGGTTACATTGGAAATTCCATTTTATGTAAATAATATTTAATTTTTAATTAAAGTAGAATAGGTATGTTTTACTTTTATTTTTAATTTGAAAATTATCATGCTCTAATTTGTTTCAATGTTTTTATTTGTTAAAATTTTCATTTTTGTTTTAATTACTATTATGTTTCTAATTTTATTAGGAATTAAAAATTAATTTTAAATTTAAAATTACTTTAAAAAAATGGCAACTAAAATTTTGGTTTTTTTTTTTAAATTTTTGTTTCTTTCTATTTTTATGCTAGGAATAAAAAATAAATTAAGAGTTAGTCTTTTTAAATAAAAAATTAGAAAATAAATAAATTAATAAACACATAAAAAAATAATAAAAATTTATATAATTTTTGTTTTAAATTTTAAAATATTTCTTTGTTTGTTTTAGTTTAAAAAATAAATAAATAAAATGAAAGTTTTACTAAAATTATTCGAATAGATTAAAAACAAAATTATATATATATATATATATATATATATATATAATTAAATTTCTTTTTTATCATGTTTCTTTGTTAAAGTTTTTTAGTTTTAACTTTTTAATATATATATTAGTAGTAATTTAATAAACCTACAACTAGACATGCAAACATTAATATATATATATAATGATGTAAATAAAAAGAAAAAGAAAAAGGAAACTTATAAAATAAGTCAATGGAATGAACATTTTAATTTATATACAAACTTTATAAATAAAACAATTTTTTTCTAGTTCAAGCCAAAACTTGCAAACATAATATAAAAAAAATTACATTACAAAATAAAATTACAAAACACATAAATAAAAAATTATATAAAACAAAACCTGCATAAACAAATAAACGTTAATATATATATATATTAAAAACTTTAAAATAAGACCTAAAACCTGAAACCTGCAAAAAAATTACAGTTGTAAATCTTTCACGTTTCATCCCTCCATACGAAACCTGCAAACAGTGTGTCATACGAAACCTACAAACAGTCTTTCATCTGCAATATACAAATTAAAAACATTTCATCCTTCGACCTATATTGCGATCTCTCGCGTCCTTCCACTCTAAAAACTTGCAAAACATAATTTTTTATATAACAATCCACTAACCCGCAAATGAGAGGTTTTCTGGATCACTATGCCCGTGATTAAAATAGCCTGAAGCCCATTAGATGATAAGAAGTTATGGCTTCTATAACTAGAAGTTGTGATCTAGTAATTAAAGGTTCGGAGGAGGTAATAGTATTTTTCTATAACTTATACATAAGAGACCTTTTGACCCTCATCATTTCCTCAATTTAAACCCTCCGTACACATATTGTTTCCTTCCTTCCTTACAGAATGTCTGGTTCGATTGAATGGGAAGGGGATATAAGTAGGTAAGACCGCAAAATGATCTACGGGCTTGGGCGGACTCCTCATGTGCAATAAAATATCCATTAGTAACATAACTCATGAGCTTCCCGTTATCAACACCCAACCGTATATCCTGTGGTTGTCTTCTTACCGTTCCATTTTGTTAATTGGAAACCAAGTAGATCGCTTCACAACTCGTTCTATCTTTAGGTGACTTTAATAATTCATTTAATTCAGCTAATGGACTGGCAAATTTCCTGCCAACAGTTACGGGATTGTAGGTATCCTGCCGCTAATTATACTTATAAGAATGGACTTGTCATCATAAATAATAGAACTTTAGCTATGGAATTTAAAATCAATAATGAACTGCCAGATCAATAGGATGTTATGCTCATATAGCACAGAGAAAGCAAGGATAATTTTAGGGGCGAATTTTAGCCCAGTGGGCTATTTTTCCATGTTTTTCTCCCAAAAAAGATTCATCATTTTCCATTTTTTGAATGCCTATTTCACCCAATTTTGATGGGGTAAAAAATTTTCACCCTAAAAATCGCCAAATTATTATATAAACGATATAAAATCCCTGGAAATTAAAATATTTTTTGAAAAATATGGCCAATCATTTTATAGTTGGTGTTTTAAGAATTGGTAATATTCGCCAACATTTATACACTTTTAAATAAGTATGGTTCCTTAAAAGCATCCATGAGAGAAAGTAGAAATGAATTCCACCAAATGCCAGCCGATGGAAAAGAATCACGAGGTGTTTGGTTGAGGGGCTAGTCAAATTGAATGAACCATACCAGAATAATATTCAAGACTATCACATCAACAAACTTCTACGAAATTCTTGCACACGTTGCGGAAAAGAGTTTGTTGCAGTTACTGGAATATCATAATACAATACCAACCCCCTCCTTCTCATTTGGGTTCTGATGAGCAACATGAGTTTGGGTATGGTTTTGATCGTGGTACTGAGCTATGATATAATATTTGAATAAAAAACCAGATAGATATCAATCAATAAATTGAAAGATCGGGTGGAATTGTGACTAGATGGAATAAATTTGTTTGCCTCCTCCTCAAATCCTAGGGATTGGTATCGATTAACTGCACCTCTCTATTTTCTAGAGAGTTTGGATGCTCATTCAATATGGTAAAAATGTATGTACTCTACTCTAACATGTATGGATTTTGAGAGATATTTTTTTCTCATGCTATAGATCTTGATAGAACGATATTTGGTGGATAAACACCCACAAATATTTTTCTTAGATGCCATGAAAATGGATTTTATTTCCCTCGCTTTGAACCTCCTCTTCTTCTTTCGTCTTGATTTGATCGACTTCTTGAATCTCAAGTGGTGATGGGGAAGTTGTTATTGGTTCTTCATTATCTATCACAAGGTCCTCATATTCCTGCCTATGAAAACTTGGTATTTCAGCAAAAATTTAAGATCCAATCACTATGTCACCAACATATAGTTGTGAGAACCCATCAGTAGGTACTCCTTCATAGTTCAAGGATCCATCAATATATTGTCTTTGATTTGCATAACCCCCATCACTAAGGATTATGTGCTTGTCTTCACCTTCCTCTTCATGTTCTTCTCTACAGTTACCTTGAGGTGATTTATGATCCACTTCATGAATCTCTACCTCTTCCTTTAATGGTGTATCTAATATCTTTTCGTCTCCTTTATGCCGAAATTTCTTCCAGGACCTCCACATTTGGTCCACAAACTTGTCTAAATTTTTCTCATCTACAGGGAAGGATAAATATTTTCTCTTTTCACAAATATGATGATTCTTATTTAATGAGTCCACATATGCATTATTAGGACTATATCCAAACACCCACTTAGAAAATTCTTCAAAAGGGTAGGACTTAGATGCCTCTCGCATCACATAAAGATATGCTTGATATTGTCGGGGTAAATTTTTACATTTTTCCCCTAATATTTATAATTCATCCATAGGAGTAGCTTGTTGTGGTTTGGAACATACATATTTACAATTCACAGGTTCATAATGATAACCCTCGTCCCTTATGAAATTGTAAGAAGTGTTGCAAGATGGAAATTCTTCCTCATACCATTTGCATTCTTCTTCATACTGCTCATAGTCATCTTCATAGTCTTCATAATAGTAATACATGGCTGCAATTTTTTCTTCAATGGATATTATTAATGCACATGTGCAAGGAAAATTCTATGATACCACTATAATTTCCCTTCTTGTAATTTTTGGAGAAATGCATAAATTGGTCAAATCCGGGCTTAACTAGTTATGACTCTATGGGGTTCCAAGTGGAACCAAATAGTCCCTAATTTTAAATGAACTGATATGGTAAGTCATAATACCTCCCAAGAGACTCTATGAACACTTTTGGATTGAATTTATACCTCTAAAAAATTGTTTGGGGTTAATGAAAGAAAGAGAAAATTTACTAGGACATTGTGATTAAGTCCCCCCTATGGTGTAGACCAAATTGGCTTCCCAACTCATGCACAACCCTCCAAAATTGGTCAGAATAGTATAGGTACTAATATCATACATCAAGGTATGTAATTACACATGGTTATTATCTCATTAAACTTATTATAAAGTGCAACATTCACATGGCCACTTTAAGGGAAATTGCTTATGGGGAGATTGCATAACTAGCTCGATTTTGGCATATGGAAGGTAGAGTTAAAGGTCTATATCATGATGTGACATATAGAGACCATATATAGAATAAAAATGGATTACCCAATAGTTTTAAACACCATATAAACCCCTTCATACAAGTATGGTATTCAACTCATTCAGTATGGGAGTCAAATACATGAAAACTAGTGATTTAATAACATGGAATTACAAGAGTTTCACGTATGGATTTATTGGATTTAAACCCACAGAGAATACACACATGAAGTTAAAAAGTAAAAAATAATATATTTTTGTCACAACATCATCAAAATCATAGAACATCCCTCATACAAATATGATATAAAACTACTTTAAGATTGAATCCAAGTCCATGAAAACTAGTTATTCAAGGGCATGGGAATAAGACCCTTTCACACTAGAGTTTCTTGAATTTCAATATAAAAGAATATGGTAATGAAATTACAGAGTTATAAATCGTTTATTTATTTCACCTTATCATAAAACATTTACAAAATTCCTCATACAAATATGATATACAACTCTTTCCAAAATGGAATCCAAATACATGAAATCTAGTCATTCAAGAGCATGGGAAGGCAAGCCTTTCATACAGGGATTTATGATATTTAGAATTACATAGAATATGTAAATAATAGTAAAGATACATACATAATTTAATAAATCTTTGGAATCAAATATCCTTAGTAAAGTGCAAGCACCACTCCAACAAGTGCGCCATCAACATGAGAGTGTGGGGAATGGAGAAGAAGGAATGGCAGAATAGGGAGATAGATGATAATTTGACTGTATGGACATTCAACATGCAACTAAATATCCTTAGGTAATCTCCAATGAGAGGTATGAATGGAATCTCCATCAACCAACTTGGAAAGGAATCCAACTCCCTTGAAATTGGTTCACAAGCACGGGGAGTTAACACTCATCGTGCAATGGACAAGCAAAAACTATCCAAAATGCCAAAGGCCAATTAACAAATGATAAAAATACATTATCCTTCCTCATGAAATCCTTTTATTAACTTCATGAGGCCTCATAAGTTTTAATTACTCTCCATGGGATTCCTCCAACTCATCTTAGTGGTTTAGTAGCTCTCATGACACTTGTCTTCCTCTTCATGCTCCAATTCTTTCCCGAATTCGAATGGTTATCTATAAATCCCAAATTAGAACTCTTGGTGGATATTTTTATCCAGTTCATGTCATATTTTTCATATTTTTTCAATCAGGTCTGAATTTTTCATACTTTTCATAGTTTCTTTTACGATCTGTTGTCATGGAGTGCATGGAATCTCCTTCCAAGTGGCACATATTGTCTTCTATTCTTTTCCTATTCCATGGGAGTTTCTATCCTTTAATAATTATAATTCCTTGTCTCTGAGATTTTATTTTACACCACATCACCCTCCAATAATGCTACATTACCAATGTGTTCGAATTTGGAAGAAGATCATGCCAAGTGTGTAGGGAATGTAGTCACCCGAAGGCTCCTTTTACATATCTTATTTGGGAGAAAATTAAGAATGCAATTGATTATATTATTTTATTTTCTATCAATTTTATATAATTTACGTTCAATAAATAAGAGAGAACATTACATGAAATTATAGATCGTCTATCTTCTTCAATTGTTGAATATGATAGAATGGCTGGTCGAAACTTCCCTTAGGATCCATAATATTCTTCTCTGCATTCCTCTTTGTATTTCTCTATTAGAGAAAAACATCCACAAGATAAAAAGGTCGATCGCTCCTAGAATTAGATGACTTCATCATCAGGAGACTGCTTTAGAGGGAATAACTAGCAGTAAATAGCATTGCAATTAAGTATTGGCGTGTTGTGACCATCACCAACCAATCTGCAGCACCACTAGATTTTTATAACTACCATATATAAACTACCACGACACTTGCATCAGAAATAAGGATCACCCTATCCTTTCTCCCTTATTTAGTAGATGGTTTACCCAACCATACATACTCTGCACATATCGATGCATATAATGAAAATATCTGCACAAGATTTTTTTAGCAAATATTTTTTAGTCCTATGCTGTTGTTGTCACTTCCATTGTTCCAAGAGGGTATTTATTTTATATTGGCTATCAAACAATGATTATGTTTACCTACTCCAATAATTATATACCTTGATAGGGTTATTATACTTAAATTCTTTCTGTACGATAGATTTTCACATTTTTTAAACTTTTATTTTGACTAAGGTATTTTGTCAATGTAGATATAGTTAAGGATGTCAGATGAAATTATTTGTCCTTTGAACACCATATCGACCTTCTTCTCAATGGAATAAAATTTCCCAAAGGTTTATCATTTCCAAATAGAAAACAATTGCACAACAATAAATTCAAACATGGATGTGTCATTGTAAATGTAACTAGAGTTTTAAATGGAGATATTTGATTGCCACATGCATCAACTGGTGCAAACAACTTGCTAGAAGCAAATGATTTGTATATTGAATGGAATGCATCAGATATGGTTAGCCATGTCAACCATTCCCTACGAGCTGAAGGGTTGATAGAGAGACCTGCTCTCGATTCCTATATTGTTGAGGATAATGATATTTCTCAGAAGTCTAAGTTGTCTTTTATTTTGACAAAATTTAAAGCTGCATAGATGTTTAGATCATGGAAATTGCATTGCACACAGGTTAGTGACAAATGCATATGAGAATGACACGATTAAAGGAGAATGTTTGGTATGTTTTTCATTCAGTGTGATAATGAATTTGATATTGTTTCCTCTTGATATTTTCTTGTCGGATCTACACACTGGCATCCTTGTATCTTGGCCAATAAAAAAGATAGTCAATTTCAATACAGGTTTATTTCTAGATATTGACATGGATAAGTAATTTGAATGTTCAACTACAAGGAGAAACCAAAATCACAATATTAAGTTCATGGGAGTAAAGGTGAAATTAGTTCATTGTTGTTCTTCAAAACCTTGCTATGTATCTAGTGGGATGATGTCAAAACCCCATTTTTTCACAAAAAATTAAAATTTTGAGATAACAATAGATGCTAAAACTTGAAGTTTACTAATAGCTAACGGTTTGTATTAAAATAAACAGTCAAGTAAATAGTTTCACTAAATCTTAAATATAATAACTTAACAGTTCATTTTTGTAACAAGAATAAAGTTTTCTTGCGTGCTGTTTTACTTCAGTTTACTAATGAGTCTTTTCATGTCAAGTAGGTGGAATCTAACTTTTGAATCTGGGGCTTACTTAGAAATCGTGCTAACGCAGATGAATACTGGTTCTTATAGGTTTACAGGTATGATCGAACGAGTACGTATTAAAAGTTCTTTAAAGTGTCAGCAGTATTTTATTTGCAATTTAAAAGCTTAGTAATTAAGCTGCTAAACTCTAAGCAACTCCTGTAAGGTAAAACCATTTGGCTTCCTTTATTTTTTCTAGTAGTCATGTTCAAAAGTAAGTAACGACAGTAAGATATGTTTGCGACTCTAAGCATTAGAATCTCAGTTACAAAGTATTTCTACTTAGTCTATGTAATTTGTAATTTTATAATGATTGTTTTTGTCAGTATTCTTGCAATATTACATTATCTCTTCTAAGTAACAATTGACCCATACTTCACTTCTGCAAGATAGCTTACAGCCTGATAATCTTTGGACAATATAAATTCAATTGAGCAAATTGAAAACCATAATGCTTTCCTACATGAGATCATGGTTTGCTTATAATTGGTTTTCATGTCGAACCCTATGGTTCTAGTAATTTTTGGATTCAATAGGATCATTCCTATACTGGTTATCTTGTTTAGTTTATACTAAATTTACTACCCGATTAACCTGGTGAATCTTTAGTAACTTCCAGTTTGAGTCGAAAATCATAATCCATCAAAGTATCGTTGCTTTGAACTATGTAACAGAGTTTCATTTAAGTTTTGTACCATTTCAAAGTTCTGTTACAATTGAGTTATTAGTTCATATAAGTTTTATAGACATACATAATCTATTGGTTTGATAGATATTCAGTCTATAATTAGTTTATGACTATAAACATATTTAAATTAGAGTTTATAATCCTCTCAACTATTATATTATGCCATTTATAAAAACTATAATTTGTAACGTTATTATTATGAGAGATTTACTATGTATAAACTAAAACCTTTGTACCAAAGAAAACTATGGTTGATGGGTAATTTAGCATGAGATATCCCATAAAACATTGATCTCTCATCTATAGTAAAGACCTAAAACATGGATCTCTATCTATGAATAATACATGAGTTATTTGATTTCTATATTATAATAAAACAATGTTTAGAGGAGAGATATGCAACCATTCATTTTGTAATTTTGATGTTAAGATATAATAACATAATTTTAATGGTGACAAGAGTTTAATGCATAACAAAATCAGGCTTTTACCAAGGTTTTAAAGTGTCACTAAAAGCTAGGTCAACGTAACCATCACGTTGATAATCTTGTCACTATACTAACATATGATATGGCGCATATGACTAACAATTGCATGGAAAATTATTGGGTTGATATTATAGTTTAACCTCGCTCTCCCCAATTATTTAATAATTGGTTTTTTATTTTATGCGGGCACTATATTCTATGACCCACTGCATGTTTGATTTTTATGTGACTAGGTGGTCGTCTCCTGACCAAGTATGGGAGATATAAAACATTGTTGTAAACCTAACCCTTATCATTCTTTCCCGCAGTTTTTGCTGGCCCTTGAGGTAGGTCTGCTTGGCTTTCATGGTGGCCGTCAGTCCTCCTTGCTCTGGTTGTCTTGTGCCTTGCTTCAGTACTGCATTTATCTCTGGTGTATGGTTTTGAATGCCATTCTTAGTGGCTGGGTTCTCACTCTGCAACTAGTGGAGATTTTCGTTACCCTTAGCTCACTGCCTGTGCAATCCCTCATTAGCTATCTTCGTGGCTTGGTGTCTTCTTCAGTTACCTTCTTCTATTCTCATGGCTCACCATTGTGTTAGGTTTACACTTGCAGGAAGTTGAGTTTTACAATGCAAGCTTGTAGGTGACAGTGCTACGACTAGGCTGTTCAGCATTTTTGTTAACAGGTAAGAATTTGTTATTGCTTCTATTTAAGTTTGCAGCCAATATAATGTTGTTACAAAGGCACAATAATACTTAGGTTTAATACTTACTGAGAGTATTTTGCTGAACTTCTTGTAGGTGCTCACTAATGTAAACTTTCTCGGTGATGAAAATATACAGTCAAGCAATGAAAGCCGTGGCTCATGGTTCGTTTTCGGGTAAGCCTCATGGTTCAAGTTTTGGATTTTTCACTCTACTAGTATTAGGGTGGTCAATGGAATCACCCATGTTTTTGGGAAACCCTCCTTTGACTAGCCAAGAGTTTTTAAGTTTGTTTTTACAGGTTGATGTTGTAAAACTCAGTATCAAACCCTCGCTAAGGTAGACTCGGTTTAACTGAGCACTGTATTTAGTTGAAGTTTGGCTTGATGGCTTGGTTAAATTAATGGATTTTGTAATGACAGTGTTGTCTTTAAACTTGTTTGGTTTAACATATGTTTTATATTAAGCTATGTTAGGGTTTTTACCCTTCTTGACAGTTAGTCGAGCTTTTTGTACTTTGTTTACTTACTCTATAAGGGTTTATAATTAAAATATTTAAGGCTGATACTTACAGTCGTAACTTAATTCCTGCTTTTTTTTACTTAGAGTTATGATCTAGGGTTTATCCTGTGGAAACCCTTGTTTGAAATGGATTATTCCAGTTTATAATAATTACTGCCTTTTTATTTGTCCTTAAAGGACTGTGAGTAAATTATATTAACCTGGTTATTAATGATTACATATTTAAATGAATTTCGTTTATTAGTTCAATGTTTTTCTATTTGTTCTTGTAATAAATATAAATGTTTTAACCCTGTATTTCGATTTCACAGGTATGCCCTCTTAGTAAAATAATGAGATACAGTATACTTTTTGTTTATATTATTCAGTATTGTATTTATTTCCTGTGAAATGAATTTAGTTGGTTCTTTAATAGTTTTTCTAAAAGAACTAACTTATGGTTAACTTAGGTTTCTAATATATATAAGTATATAGATAAAATTTGCTCAGAAGTAAATGCTAAGGTTTTTACCCATTGCTCTTTTAAAGTAATAATTTTTGTATTGTAATTTTGTTAATTTCATTTCTGTCACAAGACTTCTTCAGTTTGTATGAAAGAATTATTAATTCATAAACAATACTGTTTATTGTTAATAATAATATTATTGTATTAATAACAATGTTATTTGTGAATTCTGTATTCTTTTAAGTTTATATTTATATTTATATATATTATTAAATAAGACTGAGAACAGTCTATAATCGTTGAGTTTATTTAATAAAATTATTTTGTAAACATGGTGAAAGAAATAAGAGCTCTCATCCTGTCAATACTCCTTATATCTAATTTGTATGTAAGTGTGTAAGGACAGTTCTTTATCAATAATACTTTATGCATGGGTTACTACTGCATGTTCATTATTTTAATTCTAAGAGAAATAATACTATAAGAGTTATTAAGTTCTTAATCATGATGTTCCTTATTTCAATTTAGTTTATCTTCAGAATTTAATTAGGTTACCTATCCTTACTTAAAGTTTAGATAGTTGTAGGTAAAAATAGCTATCATTAGTAGGAAAAGAAATAAGCTAACAGAACTATATTCGCATCTTTACTTAACATAAATATTAAGCATTCAACTGCCAATACTATTTCTTCTATTTCAGTATAGATATATAACTTATAGAAGTAGGTACTGTGTAGAAGAATAAATTTGCATACTTGAACATACTACTGTTAGTAAAATAATATGATTCTGTTTCTCTTCTGATATTCTAAATATACAGTCTAGTTCTAACAACAACTCTACGAAATAAATAATATTCTTTCTGGAAAAACAACTATCTACTAAAAGAAATCATTCAATACTTCTGAAAAACATAAGTACTCTATTCATTTCATATTCCTATCATACTTCATTCATTTAAACTCACTACCTGTGCTAGAGTATGATCTGGATTACTCCAGATGGGGAAAAACACAGGTAGGATTTATTTTTCATCAAAGAACGGATTTAGCATTAAAAAAACTAAGAGATTTCAAACTTAACAGTTTACAACATAACATATAATCATTCATTATTTGTTCACACCAAGATATAAACTTTAACACAGAAATTAAAAGATCATGGAACCTGTTTTTAAAGCTGGATGACAACAGCAATGGGAGGCTGTTCCTCCCTACCAACTTCAGGAGAGTGCTCAAACAACGACTTCTCAAGACCCCTGAGCCTGTTCTGGTCTCCTTGGATAGAAATAGGTGGAGCAAACAACAAATTACTAGTCTAGAGACACAATACCAAATCTGCATTCTGCGGCAAGATCTTTCAGCTGTAAAGCTGTACTAGATCACCTTCCTGTAGTTTTCCCCTCAAACACCTTCCTCAAAAACTCCCTTCCCGATGAATTCCTTGAAGTGCATTCACCTGAATGATTCTTCTCCTGGAATGAGCAGCCTCAGCTCTCTTCAATGGGTACTTTTATTAAGATTGCCTAGGTCTTTTTGGGTTAGTTGTCATTAATTGAGCCACCTGCTCTGATCCCACTTTCTTGGGGGATCATGACCCAAAATGTAGGGAGGTTGCCACCTACAACATAGGAAGTATTTGAGGATGCTGCCACTTGTCTATTTTCTCTCCACCTAGTCTCCTCCACCAACTTGACCAGTAACACTCTTTTTAACAGCTCTGCTAAGCTGTTGTCTCCAGTTTTATTTATTTAAAATTAAAATATTATGAATTACATTCCACATTCTTGACTCTGTTGAGTCATCGGTTACAACTTAGCATTGAATTTAATATAATTTCTTGGAATAAAATCAACATAAGATAATATTATTTTACAAAATTGGGACATGTGACATAAACACCCCCTTAGAATATAACATCGTCCTCGGTGTTATTTATTCTTCATTCTCCAAAGTACCAGGGAACAGAATTGGATATGCATCTCGCATTTTACTTTCCAATTCTGAGGTGGCTTCCTCTAGACTAAGGTGCTTCCATTGCACCTTCACCTGTCCAATGGTGCGGTTCCGAAGTGTAATTTCCCTCCTCCCGAGGATGCAGTCCGGTTCCACCAGAAATTCTCCTTTTGGTTCCACCTGTACAACATTCCAATTAACAACATGAGTAACATCATGAACATATTTATTTAAAATGGAAATGTGAAAAACATTATGTACTCTTAATTTAGGTGGTAATGCTAATTGATAAGCTACTTGTCCAATCCCAGACAAAATTTTAAATGGGCCACAATATCGAGGTGCCAGTTTTGCACAACTCCCCAATCTTAGAGAGCTCTTTTTGGGCCTTACCTTGATGAACACATGTTCACCTACCTGAAACTCCTTTGGAGTTATTTTTAAGTCTGCTTGACTTTTCTGCCGATCTTGTGCCACCTTCAGATTTCCCTACACTTGTTTCACAATTTCTTCCATTTCTTTCAATAGTTCTGGACCTAATACCAATCTATCTACTGGATTACTCCAAGAGATAGGAGTATTACATTTCCGTCCATATAAAATTTCAAACGGACTAAATCTAGCTGATGTCTGATAATTATTATTATAAGCAAATTCTACCAGATGTACATAGTCCTCCCATTTACCAGGCTGGTCCTTCACATACATTCTCAATAAATCTTCTAGTACCTAATTTACCCTTTCATTTTGTCCATCTGTTTGAGGATGGAAAGAAGTACTAAAATTTAATGTAGTGTTTAACCCTTTAAATAAGGACTTCCAAAAGTTTCCTGTAAACTTAGGATCTCTATCTAAGATTATAACTTTTGGTACTCCATGTAATTGAAAACTCTGTTTTAGAAAAATATCAGCTATGTTTGTAGCTTTGTAAGTAGTTTTAACAGGTATAAAATGAGCTGCTTTGCTTAAATTATCAACTACTACCATGATAGAATCATTCTGATTTTGATTTCTAGGCAGTCCAGTAATAAAATCTAGACTAATCACCTCCCATTTCCAGCTAGGGATGGGTAAAGGTTGTAGCAAACCAGCTAGATGTTGGTGTTCAATTTTTACCTGTTAACATTCTAAACATCTTGCAATATATTCAACTACTTCAGTTTTCATATTTGGCCAGAAATACTCTTTTCTTAACATGGTTATAGTATTTTGATAACCTGGATGACCTGACTATGGTGTTTTATGAATTTCGTCTAGAATTAACAACTTGACTTTAGGTACGTTAGGTACATATAGTTTATCTTTATACAGTAAAAAATCCTTTTTATTTAAACTGTAACCTTTATTAAGTTTTCTGTTGGATTTTCTTTAGCTTTAGCTTGCAAATTCTGGTAATTTCATCTTGTTTTATTCCTTCTTTAAGCTGTTCATCTAAGTTTGAAACATAAGTGTTGATTTCTGTTGCAAAATTCAGCCTTGTGTTCCTACTTAATGCATCAACAACTTTATTTTCTTTACCCTTTATATGCTGGATTTCAAAATCATACTCGCTTAAGAAAGCTAACCACCTAGTTTGTCTGGCATTTAAATTAGGCTGATCTAAAAGATACTTCAATGCTTTATTATCAGTCATTAAAACAAATTTTCTGCCAATTAGGTGATGCCGCCACATCTTTAAGGTGTGTATTACAGTCGCTAATTCCAGATCATATGTTGCATAATTTTTTTCATGAAATTTTAGCTTTCTAGACTCATAGGCAATAACATGCCCTTCTTGGGTTAGAACACCACCTAAGCCATCGTTACAAGCATCAGTGCACACTACAAATTCTTATTAGGATCTGCTATTCTTAAAATAGGTGCACTGGTTAATAAGGTTTTTAATTTTTTAAAACTTTCTTCACATTTCTGATTCCAGTCAAACTTCTTTATTTTCTTCTGCAAGGAAGTTATCGGATTTTCTATCCTTGAAAAGCCTTCAATGAACCTCTGGTAGTAATCGGTAATGCCCATGAAAGATCTAACATCCGTCACATCCTTAGGAACTGGCCAATCTTCTATTTCCCATATCTTTTTAGGATCTACAGAAGTTCCTTTCTTAGTCACTATGTGACCTAAATATTGAATCTTATCTTTAAACAAATCACACTTACTAAACTTTGCGAAGATTTGATGGTCTCGCAACTATTGCAAAACAATTTTTAGATGTTCTTTATGTTCTTCTTTAGTTTTTGAATAGATTAGAATGTCATCGATAAACACGACCACAAACTTATCTAAATACTTATGCATTATGTTGTTCATTAAAGACATAAAGACAGCTGGGGCATTAGTGAGCCCGAATGGAATTACGACAAATTCGTAATGACCATATCTTGTTCTGAAAACTATCTTAAAGATGTCTTCATCTTTAATCCTCACTTGATGATATCCAGACGTTAAATCTATTTTCGAAAACACTGTGGCTCCACGTAGTTGATCAAACAGATCATCTATGCGGGGCAATGGATATCAATTTTTGATGGTCATCTTGTTTAACTGACGGTAATCTATGCAAATTCACATAGTTCCATCCTTCTTCTTGACAAAGATGACAGGTGCCCCCCAGGGAGACACACTTGGTCAAATATACTTTTTATTAATTAACTCTTTTAATTGCGATTTTAATTCATTAAGTTCCAATATGTTCATTCAATAAGGGGCCTTTGAGCTAAGTACTACACCCGGTACCAGCTCAATGGTGAAATCCAATTCCCTTTTCGGAGGCAATCCTGGAATTTCTTCTAGGAATACATCAACATATTCTTTTAAGACTAGGATATCTTCCACTTTTAACTTATCTGTTTTAATTTTACTTTCCTCATCAGTAATTGTTACTACGTAATATTTACATCCCTTTCTAACAGCTCTTTTAAGTTGTAAAGCATAAATATTCCTTACAGTAGTTTTTTCTAGAAATTCCTTTAACACCTACTAGTTTTTCATCACTATTTAAACATATGAAAGTTTTATCATAACAGTTTAGAATTACTCTATGTTGTTCTAACTAGTCCATACCAATCAGCAAATCATAAGAACCAAGTGGCAAAACATTAAGTTTAACAACAATTTCAAATTTATCCATAGCTAATGCACATTCTTTCACAAAATAAGTTACTTTTCTTTTAGCACCAGTGGCTAACTGAACTAACCATGAATTCTCAAACTTATCAATAGATAACTTACATTTTTTTACTATCTGAGGTGTAATATAACTAAGACTAGCTCTTGGATCAATCAAAATAGTCACATGGGTATGCCATTATCATACCTTCTACTTCCACCATGGAAGTCTGATATTCAGCTTCTCGGTTCTCCAAGGCTATGTTGATTCTAGGCATGCTCCTTGCTAGTTCCCCAACGGTCATATCCTCTTGTATAGTATGAATATTGCTAATAGTCTTCTTCCGTTTTGGATAGACTGAAGCATAGTGTGGGCCATTACATTCCCAGCACTTGACAGGCTCTTTACACTCAAAATTCTTGGTAAAGTTTCCATGATTATTTGCAGTTTCCTTACCTTTAGAATTATTCTGATGGTTTGGTGTACTATTCCTATTTCCTTGGAAATTCTTGTTATTAGAATAGTTTTTTTCCTTATTGTTCTTAAAAATTTTGTTAGGCACAAAATCCTTCTTCTTTGATTCAAACTGGTTATTATTTTTCTTAGCCTTCCAGTTGGCCATGCTTTCTTTCTTCCGATTCTGCTCAAAACAAAGGTTAGCCTTTCTCATAGCTTCCTCCAAGGTATTTGGGTTATCATATTCAATTCTATCTTTAATATGATACAGTAGACAGCTAAGGAATCACTGTACCTTTGGTTTCTCATCTACAAGGTATGGTACATACCTAAGTAGACTTAAGAATTTGCTGTTCAGATCCTTCATTGTCATGGAACCTAACTTCAGTTCATAAAAATCTTTGGATCTCTCCTCATAATATTGCTCAGATAGGAATTTCTTTTTGAAATACCTCTTAAAGTTACTCCAGTTAACTTCTTTCTCTTGTATACCCTTAACTCTCTTCAAGTCCTTCCACCAAATGTCAGCCTTTCCTGAGAGGTTATGTATAGTCGTCCTAGCCTTTAACTGGTTAGAATAATTATATATTTGGAAGTACTTCTTCATCCCAGATAACCAGGATTCAGCTTCCTCCCCCTTCTTAGTCTCTCTATTAAAAGTTGGTGGTTTTATCTTTTTGAATTCCTTGAAAATTTCCTCATAAGGTTTGTATTTCCTCTTTTTGGCATACAGATTATCATCACTACTGTCACTAGTAGTATGGTAATTTTGTTGTTCACCAAACACTTCAGAAGACAAACTACTTTCAATTTTTGTATGCTTCATCTTTTTAGATTTTTGTTGATGACTAGCATCTTCAGATTCTGACCTTCTACCCCTACCCTTAGTTTGAAACTTTTCAATTAGGATCTAATTCATCTCTTCTTGAGCCCTCAGAATCCTTTCATTCTCTCGCTTTACAGACTCCATTTCAATTTTTAAGTCTTTTACAATTTGTAACAACTTTGAGGAATTAGTATTTAAATCCTCTGGTATAGGATCTCTTGGTAAATTTACTGTTTTAGTAACTAGAGACTTCTCCTCTACATACTCTTCCAGCCTTTCCATACCTGCCTGTTAAACTTCAGAAAAACAATTCTCTGTTGAATAACATTTAAAAAATAAAATACATCAGCACAATAATTTAATTTACTGTTTTATGAAAGCTAGTTGGGCTTCATCAAGGCCTAATGTTTGAACTTTGTGCTCGGATACCACGTGTCAAAACCCCATTTTTTCACAAAAATTTAAAATTTTGAGATAATAATAAATGTTAAAACCTGCGGTTTACTAACAGCTAACGGTTTGTATTAAAAGAAATAGTCAAGTAAATAGTTTCACTAAATCTTAAATATAATAACTTAACAGTTCATTTTTGTAACAAGAATAAAGTTTTCTTGCGTGCTGTTTTACTTCAGTTTACTAATGAGTCTTTTCATGTCAAGTAGGTGGAATCTAACTTTTGAATCCAGGGCTTACTTAGCAATCGTGCTAACGCAGATGAATACTAGTTCTTACAAGTTTACATGTATGATCGAACGAGTACGTATTAAAAGTTCTTTAAAGTGTCAGCAGTATTTTATTTGCAATTTAAAAGCTTAGTAATTAAGCTGCTAAACTCTAAACAGCTCCTGTAAGGTAAAACCATTTGGCTTCCTTTAGTTTTTCTAGTAGTCATGTTCAGAAGTAAGTAATGACAGTAAGATATGTTTGCGACTCTAAGCATTAGAATCTCAGTTACAAAGTATTTATACTTAGTCTGTGTAATTTGTAATTTTATAATGATTGTTTTTGTCAGTATTCTTGCAATATTACGTTATCTCTTCTAAGTAACAATTGACCCATCACTTCTGTAAGATAGCTTACAGCCTGATAATCTTTGGACAATATAAATTCAATTGAGCAAACTGAAAACCATAATGCTTTCCTACATGAGATCATGGTTTGCTTATAATTGGTTTTCATGTCGAACCCTATGGTTCTAGTAATTTCTGGATTCAATAGGATCATTCCTATACTGGTTATCTTGTTTAGTTTATACTAAATTTACTACCCGATTAACCTGGTGAATCATTAGTAACTTCCAGTTTGAGTCGAAAATCATAATCCATCAAAGTATCGTCACTTTGAACTATGTAACAGAGTTTCATTTAAGTTTTGTACCATTTCAAATTTCTGTTACAATTGAGTTATTAGGTCATATAAGTTTTATCATACATACATAATCTATTGGTTTGATAGATATTCAATCTATAATTAGTTTATGATATAAACATATTTAGATTAGAGTTTATAATCCTCTCAACTATTATATTATGCCATTTATAAAAACTATAATTTGTAACGTTATTATTACGAGAGATTTACTATGTATAAACTAAAACCTTTGTACCAAAGAAAACTATGGTTGATGGGTAATTTAGCATGAGATCTCCCATAAAACATTGATCTCTCATCTATAGTAAAGACCTAAAACATGGATCTCTATCTGTGAATAATACATGAGTTATTTAATTTCTATTTTATAATAAAACAATGTTTAGAGGAGAGATATGCAACCATTCATTTTTTAATTTTGATGTTATGATATAATAACATAATTTTAATGGTGACAAGAGTTTAATTGATAACAAAATCGGGCATTTACCAAGGTTTTAAAGTGTCACTAAAAGCTAGGTCAACGTAACCATCACGTTGATAATCTTGTCACTATACTAACATATGATATGGCCCATATGATTAGCGATTGCATGGAAAATTATTGGGTTGATATTATAGTTTAACCTCGCTCCCCAATTATTTAATAATTGGTTTTTAATTTTATGCAGGCACTATAGTCTACGACCCACTGCATGTTTGATTTTTATGTGACCACGTGGTCGTCTCCTGACCAACTATGGGAGATATAAAACATTGTTGTAAATATAACCCTTATCATTCTTTCCCACAGTTTTCGCTAGCCCTTGAGGTAGTTGTGCTTGGCTTTCATGGCGGCCATCAGTCCTCCTTGCTCTGGTTGTCTTGTGCCTTGCTTGAGTACTGCATTTATCTTCGGTGTATGGTTTTGAATGCCACTCTTAGTGACTGGGTTCTCACTTTGCAACTAGTGGAGATTTTATTTACCCTTAGCTCGCTTCCTGTGCAATCCCTCATTCGTTGTCTTCGTGGCTTGGTGTCTGCTTCAGTTACTTTCTTCTGTTCTTGTGGCTCGCCATTGTGTGAGGGTTACACTTGCATGCAGTTGAGTTTTACAATGCAAGCCTATAGGTGACAGTGCTGCGACTAGGTTGTTCGGAATTTTTGTTAACAGGTAAGAATTTGTTATTGCTTCTATTTAAGTTTGCAGCTGATATAATGTTGTTACAAAGGCATAATAATACTTAGGTTTAATACTTACTGACAGTAGTTTGCTGAACTTCTAGCAGGTGCTCGCTACTGTAAACTTTCTTGGTGATGAAAATAGATAGTCAAGCAATGAAAGCCATGGCTCATGGTTCGTTTTCGGGTAAGCCCTGTGGTTCAAGTGTTGGATTTTTCACTCTACTAGTATTAGGGTGGTCAATGGAATCACCCATGGTTTTGGGAAACCCTACCTCGACTCACCACGAGTTTTGAATTTTGTTTTTACAAGTTGATGTTGTAAAACTTAGTATCAAAACCTCGCTAGGGTAGACTCAATTTAACTTAGCACTATATTTAGTTGAAGTTTGGCTTTACGGCCTGGTTAAATTAATGGATTTTGTAATGACAGTGTTGTCTTTAAACTTGTTTGGTTTAACATGTGTTTTATATTAAGCTCTGTTAGGGTTTTTACCCTTCTTGACAGTTAGTCGAGCTTTTTATACTTCGTTTACTTACTCTTTAAGGGTTTATAATTAAAAGATTTAAGGATGATACTTACAGTCGTAACTTAATTCCTGCTTGTTTTTACTTAGAGTTATGATCTAGGGTTTATCCTGTGGAAACCCTTGTATGAAATGGATTATTCCAGTTTATAATAATTACTGTATTTTTATTTGTGCTTAAAGGACTGTGAGTAAATTATATTAACTTGGTTATTAATGGTTACATAATTAAATGAATTTCGTTTATTAGTTCAATTTTTTTCTATTTGTTCTTGTAATAAATATAAGGGTTTTAACCCTGTATTTCGATTTCACAGGTACGCCCTCTTAGTAAAATAATGAGATACAGTATACTTTTTGTTTATATTATTCAGTATTGTATTTATTTCCTGTGAAATGAATTTAGTTGGTTCTTTAATAGTTTTTCTAAAAGAACTAACTTATGGTTAACTTAGGTTTCTAATATATATAAGTATATAGATAAAATTTGCTCAGAAGTAAAATCTAGGGTTTTTATTGATTGCTCTTTTAAAGTAATAATTTTTGTATTGTAATTTTGTTAATTTCATTTCTGTCACAACACTTGTTCAGTTTGTATGAAAGAATTATTAATTCATAAACAATACCGTTTGTTGTTAATAATAATATTATTGTATTAATAACAATGTTATTTGCGAATTCTGTATTCTTTTAAGTTTATATTTATATTTATATATATTATTAAATAAGACTGAGAACAATCTATAATCATTGAGTTTATTTAATAAAATTATTCTGTAAACATGGTGAAATAAATAAGAGCTTTCATCCTATCAATACTCCTTATATCTAATTTGTCTGTAAGTGTGTAAGGACAGTTCTTTATCAATAATACTTTATGCATAGATTACTACTGCCTGTTCATTATTTTAATTCTAAGAGAAATAATACTATAAGAGTTATTAAGTTCTTAATTATGATGTTCCTTATTTCAATTTAGTTTATCTTCGGAATTTAATTAGGTTACCTATCCTTACTTAAATTTTAGATAGTTGCAGGCAAAAATAGTTATCATTAGTAGGAAAAGAAATAAACTAACAGAACTATATTCTCATCTTTACTTAACATAAATATTAAGCATTCAACTGCCAATACTTAGTTCTTCTATTTTAGTATAGATATATAACTTATATAAGTAGGTACTGTGTAGAAGAATAAATTTTCATACTTGAACATACTACTGTTAGTAAAATAATATGATTATGTTTCTTTTCTGATATTCTAAATATACTATCTAGTTCTAACAACAACTCTACGAAATAGATAATATTCTTTCTGGAAAAACAACTATCTACTAAAAGAAATCATTTCAATACTTTTGAAAAACATAAATACTCTATTCATTTCATATTCCTATCATACTTCATTCATTTAAACTCACTACCTGTGCTAGAGTACGATCTGGATTACTCCAGATGGGGAAAAACACAGGTAGGATTTATTTTTCATCAAAGAATAGATTAAACATTAAAACAACTAAGAGATTTCAAACTTAACAATTTACAACATAACATATAATCATTCATTATTTGTTCACACACAGATATAAAATTTAACATAGAAATTAAAAGATCATGGAACCTAATTTTAAAGATGGATGACAACAGTAATGGGAGGTCATTCCTCCCTACCAACTCCTAGAGAGCGCTCAAACAACGACTTCTCAGGACCCCCGAGCCTATTCTGATCTCCTTGGATGGAACTAGGTGGAGCAAACAACAAAGTACTAGTCCAGAGACTCAATACCAACTCTGCATTCTGCAGCAAGATCTTTCAGCTACAAAGTTGTATTAGATCACCTTCCTACAGTTTACCCCTCAAACACTTTCCTCAAAAATTCCCTTCCTAATGAATTCCTTGAAGTGCATTCACCTGAATGATTCTTCTCCTGGAATGAGTAGCCTCATCTCTCTTCAATGCGTACTGTTATTAAGATTGCCTAGGTCTTTTTGGGTTAGTTGTCATTAATTGAGCCACCTGCTTTGATCCCACTTTCTTGGGGGATCATGACCCCAAATGTAGGGAGGTTTCCACCTGCAACATAGGAAGTGTTTGAGGATGCTTCCACTTGTCTATTTGCTCTCCACCTAGTCTCCTCCACCAACTTGACCAGTAACACTCTTTTTAACAGCTCTCCCAAGCTGTTGTCTCCACTTTTATTTATTTAAAATTAAAATATTCTGAATTACATTCCACATTCTTAACTCTCCTGAGTCATCAGTTACAACTTAGCATTAAATTTAACATAATGTCTTGGAATAAAATCAAAATAAGATAATATTATTTTACGAAATTGGGGCATGTGACAGATGATGATTTCAAATGTTTTGAAAGGAGACATGGTGCAATTTGTACCACTAGATGGTAAGGAATGTGTAGTCTTAATTCAGGAGGTATTCATACAATGTGGGAAATGTTTCTTATCAAAAGGCTCTCTTCGAAGATGGCACAGAAACTGCGTGCTTGAAATTAATGGTGATCTGTTAGATGTTGTAGAAATTCTAAAGCCTTGATGGTATATGGAATTTCATAGAAAAGATAAGGATCTAGGCACACAATTAACCTCACACAGAATTTCTAAGAATTAGCATAAAGAGAGAAGAAGAATAATTAATGAACAAACATTAATGAATGATCAATAAATGATAATTCATATTATTACAATGGTAATACATATTTATAAGGAATCTGAGCTGATGGAAGACAACTAATTTCTAGCTCATAAATCGGACTTACCAAATATGATAAACACCCATAGGTGGCTAAAGCATTTCCCAAATCAGTCAAGGACCTCACGAATTAGAAAAATCATGAGTGATTTGTCAAGAGTGATGAAAAAACATGCTAATCTTGGAATATGGAGATAAAATAAAGGAGGATGGGTTGGCAACAAAAGATACCAGTTTCCTAGCTAATTATCTTTACCTTATCCACATAAAAGCTGGATAAAAGTAGAATAAGGTAGAATCTACAGGAAAGCGCAGTTACTAATTCTGGGAGTCAATAAAGTGGTCAAGGTCAGCCCAGAATCAGAAATAAATCATTCATGGGGTATAGATGGCATGTGTTAACTTTAAGGTGCAAGTGGATTCCAACTAAATAGCTAGCGTGTAGGAATTTAATAAAATAATGAATAAATATTTTATCCTAAGTTATGAGTGGGTTTAATAATATCCAAACACCCCCCTTTAAGTCTGAATTTATGATGGTATGTAAAAATATAGGTGTATATAGGGCCTAGCAACAACGATATGGTCACCCTTTAACAATTATTATGTCCAAAAAGAGGAGGAAAGAGGCAAAACCACATGGGTAAAATACTCCCTCAAGAAAGGACATGAGAAGCAACACCAAAAATGATGAAAGGTTGGTGTTGTTGCTCTCCAAACTAAATGTGGATTTCTAGAGGAATCTTCTTCTTGGGAAGAATATAAATCTGCTCACCTGGATAAAAAAACATAAACAACTGCAAGATGTAAATTGGGATCATGTAGAACAACTAGGATCCAATGATGTGAAAGCAATACTGAAGGATATTGAGACTTGTAATCAAATCCGAGATTATGATATGACTTGAACTTTGAATCAGTAGAGATGAAATCAACTCCAGATAGGTGAAATGATTGTGCAAGCAAATGTATAATGTCTCCATCTTCATTTACATGGAGAGGATATGCACAAGTGATCATGTAGGAACTAGGAGAGGTCATAAGATCAAAGAGTGTGAATGCATGGGCTCCATGGGTTGATCTAGCTTCTAAATAATCCAAAAAACACATATAAGCATGTCAGTAGACTCATGGGAATAGAAGTATGAAAGGAGGAAAGATAGTGATGTTCAAAATATTCAAGGAGGCTCTGAGAATGAGTGCCAAGAACAAAGGAGGAGTTGATGAAGCGCATGGGATCAAGTATGGTAAGTGGAAAGACACTAAAAAGACATTATTTCACTTAGAAAACATCCTATAAGTCACTCGGTTGTGCACCATCAATGAGAGAGGCATGCACAAAGTGTGAAAGGTCTGGCATATGGATCTCAGAATCCATGATAGAATACATAGAGAACACTAAATTTGTGATTGAATCATCAATAGCAATATAATATCCATTAGTCACTTATTTTTCATCAACAACATCATAAGAATATGAATCAAGATCTTCAACTTCAAGAGACACAGAAAAAAGATGGCTCTTCAATATTTTATTCTTAATAGGAAGAGGAAGCATTCAAATCAAAGAGGGTAGTAGCAACTGGAACTATATGAGAAATGTATTCATCATAATAAACTTCATCAAATACTATAGAGGCCCAGACATCTTGAGAGAGACAAGTCATGAAGTAGCTAGAGGCACTCTCCACATAGCTAGAAGGATCCTCGTTGTGCTTTCCCAAAACTTTATACAATGTTGTCCAAAGATCCTTTGGGTATTCAACAGAATAAATAAGCGGGCACATGCTTAGAGAAATATCCATATATATAGCTCCAAACACTCTATCACAGTCATTCATCCAGTCACTTGGCTCTTCATAAGAATCTTCACCATCTCTAATAGATATCTCATAGAGACCTTGTCTCTTTAGAGATGAAGTAATCTTCAATTTCCACTCTGAATATCTTGTGAATGGAGCAAGAATAGGAACTGATAATCTTGAATCCATTTGAAGTTGTACTTGCAAAATAAACCTGCAAATCTGAAAAGGAGGATTAATTAATGAGCTCTCAAAGCTATCATGTCATGTAGAGATTTGATATCCTGAGCGTTGATGCCATGTATAAATTCTAAATCCTTGATGGAATGGGGAATTTCATAAACAAGCAAAGGATCTTGGCACACAATTAATCTCACAGAGAATTGTAGAGAATTAGCATAAGGAGAGAAGAAGAAGAATTAATGAACACACATTAATGAATGACCAATAAATGATAACTGATATTATTATAATGGTAATACATCCTTACAAAGAATATTTGAGTTGATGGAAGACAACTCACTACTAGCTCATAAATCATACTTACCAAATATGATAAACCATCATAGGTTGATAAAGCACTTCCCAAATTAGTCAAGGACCTCAGAAAATAGAAAAAGAATGAGTGAGTTTTCAAGAGTGATGGAAAAACGTGCTAATCTTGGAATATGGAGAGAAAATAATGGAGGATGGGTTGGCAACAAAAGATACTAGTTTCCTAGTTAATTAGCTTTACCTTATCCATAGAAAATCTCGATAAAAGAATAATAGGGAAGAATCTACAGGAAAGTGCAGTTACAAATTTTGGGAGTCAGTAAAGTGGTCAAGATCAACCCAGAATAAAAAGTAAAGCATTCCTGGGGTATAGATGGAATGTGTTGACTTTAAGGTGCAAGTGGATGCCAACTAATTAGCTAGTGGGTAGGAATTTAATCAAATAATTATTAAATATTTTATCTTAAGTTATTAGTGGATTTAATAATATCCCAACAAATGTGATATTAGAACAAACTACAAAGGAACCTACTGTCAACTTTTGGAAAACAATCAAATCTTTTCTTCTTCAAATGGTATATCCACCTTTGGATGATGAGGCCGTTGTCACTAAAACAATTGTTGGAACAAGGCCATATAATCCTATGAAACACAAACTAGGAAACAATCATTTGAAAGGAAGTTAACCACAAGCTTTGATGAATGTGGGTTCTTTTCCAAAATGAGCAATACATGTTGTTGTAAAATAATGTAATTCAAAAAATCCTTTCTAGTCAATGGTTGGAAGATACAGAATTTGACATCTTAGGAATGAAATTCAAAAAGATAATTTGTATTGCATTCTTTGGCATGGAATGATCCTATTTCCATACATGGAGAAAAAGGAAGAGAAGTCTCTTTACAATGATATTTGGCACTCTAGGTTTTTGTCAAATTGCATGGTATAAATGTTATGGAATAAAAAGGAGGACATTCTACAATTATAAAAAATCATTTATAAAGGGCGATTTGAGGATTGTGAATGCCAACAATGGATTACAAAATCCTAGATCGAATACAACTACAATATGTGCTTTGAATCATATTGTGGAAAACAATTCAGACAAGTCTCCACATTTAACTTGAGTTATATGTAAAGCTGGGACATGGGATCCTTCATGCTTATTTCCATATAATAGGTCCCAGGGATTACTCCTTAAGATGGATAATGAATAAATCCAATGGATTGGTCTTCTTCTGTTGTCCCAATCCAGTTTTAGAAAATTAATTGACAAATATTTTCCTGATGTTGAAATCACAAAGAACAACTTCTTTGCAAAGTGTAATGAATGCATTTCACTCATCAACAAACTCAAGGCCTCCATTGATCCAATGGAAGTGGTGCGGTTGCGATCAATCTAAATAGCCCATAATCATTGTATCATAAGTTGTCGGTAGGTGTACCACATGAAGATATTATGATCATAAAAGAATCCAAGAACATACCTCAGTAATGTGCATGCCAAGATGGATAAGTCTAAGAATTCTATAACAAGGTTGGGTAAGACAACAAAGGATCTTAGTAATGTAATTTATCTTCTCATTTATTTAACTGGTATGCTTTCCCATGGACACTAGAGTGGGGCATATGGCCTCTCCAGTGTTTACCTTCTGGGGGGTCATTCAAATTTTATAGTGAGTTCATTGTCAAAGTGTCTAATAGATATTAAAAGATCAAATTTGAATCAATATGGGGATTTTTATTACAAAAATGGAACATCAAAACACCCTTTGCATTGTGCCTTATTAAGACTGATTCCTATGAAAGATGTTTGATCTATAGGCAGGATGAGATGCACACACATGATTAAAGCATTGGTAGTAAAAACCTCCACGTTTCAAATAAAAAATTCCCCTCAATATTATTTTTGAAAATTGATAATTGTGCTGGTGATAACAAAACCGCTATGTGTTTGCATTTTTATCTCTTTTAACAACGAGGGTATTTGAAATTTTTGAATTTGGTCTCCTTCCCATGGGACACACACATGAATACATAGATGGAACATACATGAGGTTATCATCTAAAATAAGGTGAAAAGGCATATTTTCTCAACTAGAGATAATGGAAAATTATAGGACTTATGAGGATCACAAATCATATTTTCCTTAGTTACTTAATGACTATTTCGACTTCCAGTGTTTTTTGGAACCACACCTTCTGGATGGTATCTCCAAGATAGTTGGCATCAAAGCATGTTAGTTATTAGAGTTTCAACTCATTGATGGAATGCCTATTATGCAATATAAAGCTCCCATACAGGATGAAAGCTGGTCACATCCTTCTAATATTTGGTGTTCTTGTGATGATGGAAGTGGATACCTATCAATGGGGAAGCCTCAATTGCTAAATATACAAGAAAGGAGAATTTTTGATATGGATGAAATAAAAAAAGGGTTGGAAGCATACATTTCATTCTAGAAGAAAGGATTTGATAAGGGAAGAGAAAAATATTGACATCCAAAATCAGATTATTGGGAAAATATATATAATTCTTTGGACATGCCATTTTCGAGCATCGACCACTCAAAAACGCATTTTTGGCCATCCACACTAAAATGAATAAAATTTAAAGGTCATACAATGCCATCATATGAATTTATGGAAGCATACTTGAGGGAGAATATCCTCACTATTGATGATTTATATGTTAGATCTATATCTATCCAAAGGATGATGTTACACAAGGGAAAATGCTCATAGTACAATCATTGGATGAAGACTATGCAATATGGTTGGGTAGGGAAGTTGGAAGTTTTTACCTAGATCTAGATGCTGGTATTGAGAATTACAAAGTAGAGGTTCAATGGTGGAATCCAACTGGAACATCGACAAAAATCAAAGAGTTGTATAGTAAGTACTTACTTAAAAATCAACAATGGCTTGTTGGTTCATAGGAAAATATGTCCATTGACGCTAATAGAATCATATGGGCATTGTAAGGTTTGCCGTTACACCAAAACCTATAGATGTTGGTGAACATTTGAAACCTAGCACAAGGCCCTATCACCAGGAGTGGTGGTTAAACCGCTTGTTTTATATTCCGAGAGGTGCGACGGTTATACCATGTGGAGGTACCCGATACTCCAACACCCCGCCTACGGCATAGCTCGAGTGAATTGAACCTAAGACCTATGCTATAATACCATGTAAGGTTTTCTATTACACCAAAACCTACAGATGTTGGTGAACATTTGAAACCTAGCACAAGGCCCCATCACCAGGAGTGGTAGTTAAACCAGTTTTTTTATATTTCAAGAGGTGCAGCGGTTATATCATGTGGAGGTACCCAATACTCCAACAGGCATGTTCACCAAGGGTGGGATGGATAGGACATAATATAAGAATCACCTAGAAAGGCCTTGTAGAAGTTAAGGAACAAAAATATACAAAAGGAGTATGATGTTAATAGTAAGAACAATGTAAGGGCATTGTTTTCTCATTGGTTTTTTTCCCATAGCTTTAGGGAAAACAAATCCCTTGCAATATGGACTCTCTAAAAAGTATGTAGTCATTGTAGAAGGTAATATTTTCTTTGAAAATATGAAGGAAACACTCTTTTTTATGAAGGGAATTTGAAGGATTATTAGGTGGTACTATACTCTTTTTCTCTTATTGATTCTATCTTTGGTCTAGTATTTTTCTCTTGAGACGATATCGAAGCACCTTTTTCTTTTTGTAAAGAAAATCTCAATGGCTATGGGTTGGTTTAGTCAGGTCTATAATTGTATTAAGGTTGGACTTACTTGAACTTGTCAGCTCTATATTTGGGTCTATGTTAATTTTTTAGGTATTCTCTATATATAAATGTGTCAGAGTATGCACCTCTTATGGGCATATCTAGTTTTTACATCTCTTTTGTATCTCTTTTTACTCATATGCGTATGACTAGATGGTATTGCTATAGGAAGTCTTGTATACTTTTGTACTTATAACATTGATTCTCCTTAATATCAAGTTATTGCTTCTTTATTCTTTATTCAAAGTATCTTCTACCTTTATAATAGAAGAGGTATGAACATATAATAATTCAATTCAAATCAAATTACAAACTATATCAATACTCAAAACATTAGAAGTATACATTTAGACATTGATGGAAGGAAAACATTTTTTATTAATAGATCGATCTAGAAACATTACAATAGCCTCCTGTATGAACAAGCTCCTATGCAAACTAAGACCTCAATCCTCTTTCTCCTCTCATTAATAGGATCCTCCAACATAACATTGCTTCTCCCAAGTTAGCCTCCTTTCATCATACCCTTCCCTTATTTTTAAATTTGCTTGTGGGGAATGAATTCGAGGTTTAGGATGGTTGGGGAAGTTGGGGAAGTTACCAAACCGATACCAACTACCCCTAGTTAATCATATTTTTTTTATTTTAACTATTCTTAATGGAATTCATGACTTTGTGTGGAGAAACTTGTGAGTGACTCACGGGTTTCCTTAAGGAAACACGTGAATGAAACATTTGGGATAACACGTGGGTTGCACATGGGAAGCCCACGAATGGAACGTGAGATGCTAGAAGGAAACACGCGGTTATAAGATGAGTTTTAGTGCAAAAAGGGTTGATACTGGAGTGATCAAGGTGTATCAAGGACCCAATCCATATATAGGGTTAAGGCTACTTCAATCCATAGTGTCCTTTTGTGAAATGACAGAGTTAATGTCATTACTCAGGTGGAGAAGTGTCATTTCATGGTATAACAAATTCTCCCTAATGTATGAGTTCAAAGGGTATGGATGGAATAAATACACTATAATTAAGTTAGCTCAAAGGACTCAAAATAAATTCTGTAGAGAAGTACCCGAAATAGACAATATGAGGTCACTCATACAAAGCCATCATTGAGGATGCCATGTTTAATAATAAAGGAACACTATATCCTTTACAAGATACATCATATGATACGAGCTACAGTGCCACACATAATTTACAAATGTGGATCATAGCCACATGATTACAATGATAGATATTCAATTGCTATAAAAAGTGATACCAGTGATACCAAGCCTGGAATAATATTGTGCAACTTATGTTATAGAGGTTGTAAACCCAATGTATTCATCCATATTCAGAGAACCTATTACAAATCCTACCATGTGAATATATTGATTGAATTCGATATGGAAGGAAACCATCAAAAATTCAGTCAAAAGGATAGAATGATAACCAATGTAGAGGAGTCCACCAAGATGTAAAGTGGATCATGAGGTACTAACTTGAAACTCTAGGTATTCATTTGTAACAGGTGAGAATTGGAAGCCACATGTGAAGAGGAAGGAAATGGATCCTTCAATAGGTCACTGGAGTAACTGGTAGACTAGATAAGGGATGTTAGACATAGAAAAATATTAGAGGTGGGAAAGATAGGGATCAAGGTGGACAGACAAAAGATAGGGATCCTTGAAAAGTGAGCACAACACAGAGATCGCCCAAGGCATCTTTGAACTTCAATAGGAACAACTAGACATATGTGCAATGTGGGATACATTGTCAGATTCCCCATGTACTTAGGGAAAGTGATCAGTGGAGGAGTAATAACTCATGGTATTTAGTTGGACTGGGAAGTAAAATCTAAGACATGAGTGGTGGGAGACTCAAACTAGTATTGTGTTCAAGGGACTTACTTCTAGAAAAATTTCCCATATAAAGATTGTGTTTCCTTCCTTCCTTCCTTGTTAAGTTTTAACGAATCCAAGAAATTAAAATCGAGTATTTCTTTATTTTTGAACAAGATTGAAGAAAAGAGATAATATTAATTGATATAAAACTGATTCATGGATTTTATGACCCCGAATTAGTGAATTCCTGTCAGTGATTTCATGGTTTTGAGAGTATGAAAACTCCAAAGAAGACTCCATGGGGGTGCTTTTTCATAAAGTTAGTCTCATAAGTCCGAAAAAGTATAAAAGAATCCAAAGGAGTACTCTCTTAACTTTCGAAGATCTAAGGTATACATTTTTTCGTACTTTGTTGGAAAGGTCCGAAAAATGGGTAAACTATCACCAAACAGACGCTCCCTCAAACACAAGCATGTAGCCTTAGTTTAATGAGTGTGAAGGAAGGAAAGATCACTCAAAATGTTCCATTTATTTATGAGAATGCGACACATAAAAATAAACTAGATGTGTTGTGATGAATGTTAACAAGCATGAAAATGACATAAGAATGCTCAGAATGTTTTTCATATTTTAATCCAGAGCAATAAAAAGAAAAAGTGAGCTCAAACATGTTCCTTTTTCATAAATTTAGTCCTGTAGGCCCAGAAAAGAGATAAACCTATACCTAGAGATACTCTTATAGCCATAATGAACTATAGCATTCCTTTTTTGTTAGTAATCCAGAGGGCCTAGAAAAGGGTTAAACTTATACCACGATGGATGATCCTTCATTTCCTTTAACGAGTATGAAAGAACAAGTAACTCGACTATCTAGTCAATTTTAAGGAGTTGGATCAGGCCTTGAAGATAACTCCATGCTGGGTCCTGGAATAGCCCCTTTTTTACCACACCAATTATATATTTTTTCCTTGTCCTACTTCATTTCCATACACCAAATAGATTATTTTCCTTAAGTTGAGCATAAATCCTTACAAGTATGATTTATTATTTCCTTATTCTATTAATTCCTAAAATTGTTATTGTTAGAACTCTATATTTTGAATTGTGCTAATATGTATTGATTTCATAAAGATAGTTCCAAGCCTTGAGGAACACAGGTGTAGCATCCCGCTTAGTCTGGAGAAGAAGGGATATTTGGTACCAACTATTACTCCCCAGTCTCAGTTCCATACGTTGAATGGAAACAGTGTTATCATCTCTCCACGTGGGAGTTGCAACAACGCTCCGCTACTTAGGGAATCTCTGCAACAGACAGAGCATATCCCATCTAGTTGATTTCGTTGATCCATTAATAGCCAGAGTAGCAATACTCCTTATATTCCATATCTTCATTCAATTCTATTCATGGTTGTAACTTCTTTGCTTTAGAAGGGCAGCCTGAAGATCGTAGATCTTAATGGCTGCCCGATATTAGTGGATATGAATTGCGTTATTCATGTATATATATGAGAAGGTGATTTGAGTCTAGGGTTGGTTAATTGATATTAGACTATGCAAGATGTAACAAAGTGCTCTAAATTTGAATTAGCATTTTTAATGCAAGGAGCATAATTATTCATATCCTTGTGTGTTAATCTTTGTTAGTTCACGGTGTCTTTGTTCAAAGGATGGGCCAACCTTCCCACAGAGATTGCCGAGTTAATTAGATGCTTAGTTTATTTGTGTTATGTGGCGTGGAATTACAGTAGGTTCATTTTACAGTGAACTGCAACAATGGTGATGTATGATGGAATTTCCCTTTGATAGTTAATGATTGCATTCTAATTAGTTGCAACTGTGTGGTGTGATAGTCAACTGTTTAGGATATTTTCTCTTTATGCAAGTATACAAATTAGCTGTTATAGTCAAGCTCAACTCTAATTTATTTTCGTTATTTATCTTTCTTGGAGTTTATTGAATTAGTCAGATTATGATTGCAATTGGTGTGATTCTTTACTGTCATTTATGATTTGCATATTAGATAACTTAGATAGCTCTTAGCTAATTCCTGGTATTCTGATATCTTTAGAATTTACTTTCTGCAAAAGTAATTCTAGCTTAATTCTTTCTAGATCGGTAATTGTTAGATTAATTATTGTAGGAAGGTAAATGCATTTATGAATTCTTAGATGGATAAAATAGGTTAAATTTAGTCATGAGAAGATTTTGATTGAGCATATAGGTAGGACAATTAATATTTCATTCATTGAATCAACTACATAAGTGTTTATGTATAGATTGTGGTAATTATCTTTGAAACAAAAAGACTTCCCTGGGTTGTCAATTCATATTGAGCATTATGTGTGTTAGTTGTAATTGATTAGCACATAGGGTGACCAACATTTTGGCGTCATTGTCAAGGAAGGTAATTGATTAGACACAGTAGTAGTTGAATTTATTCACTTTTCTTTAGAGGAAAATGATTTTCCCTGGTGTTAGCACCATTTTAGTTTTGCCGCAGTAAGCCTCATTGCTTGAAAATTATGACTTTCTCTTGAAGATCAAATGGTTTTCAAACATTCCTCATTAAAACAATTTATAAAAATTCCAAGGTGGCATGAGCAAAAGGTTAGAAGCTTTGAGAAAAAGGAAAAGAATTTTATGAATTAAAGAATTTTTGGTTTTAGTGTAAATTTGGCAGGGATTTTACAAAAGTTTTGGCACAAGACCGCTCAACATACACACCAAGTAAATCTTTCCACCAAAGTCCAAGCACCGAGCTCTCTAAGACTAATACACACATTATTCCTTGGTATAATTTGAAATTATTGGTGTTTATAAACAGTTTACAGGTAAGTATTCCCTTGCAGGTGGGATAATTCCCTCATCAAAAGGAAGCAAAATATAAAGCGCGAGAATTATTTGCATCAACGCATATTAGTGGAGAGAATATAATTAGTTATATGTGGAGATTAATTAAAGTAAAATTTCTGCAATAAATAAATTGAAGAAATTAGCACTAAATAATATTTTCATTTCCAGAGACAGAGAAATTGGTAATGTCATTAGTTTAAGATGCAAAGTCTCATATTCCTTTGAATGCACCGAATAGTTCATGCACTTCCAGTTTGAGTGGTTTGTACAAATCTAATGTTTGGCATACCAAGAAATGAGATGAAGGAGGTTGATTTTTTTATGCTGATTAAAGATTGATTATATTTTAGCATGTGCACAGAATAAGCAGCTCTATCCAGCATGCAATGACCAGCAATTACAATTGAAGTTAAGAAAGTTTGTTAATGCATACATTTTACGGTCACAAGATAACATCTATAGGAAAAATTTGTAGCAAATTTTGATTCAAATTGAAATTTAAAGAGAAAATGTTTTTGAAATATAACGAATATCTCCATCATAATTTTCTGGAGCGATAATGCCAGCACTCTATGTTCTTTGCTGAAGGTTTATGTTTAAAATTCTGCAAATCAACTGGGGTCAACGGTTCAGACAAATGCCTGAAATCATCCATCAGGTCACATTTATTCAACTACAGGAACAAGGATAGGTTAATTAAAATTTCAGAATTGCGAAATGATGTTAAACAATGGATGGGATGGATAGTCAAACCAGCAGGTGGAAGAGATCTATGGCTCGGGTCAATTTTGCGATGTGAAGATGCAAGGAAAAATTAAATTTTCCAATTTGCGAAATCATTTAAATATGGCATGTTTCAATGGTGGTGATTTGACATGGAAACAAATCCATGGAGAAGTTTAATTTCAGGAATACAACTTGCAAGGAGGAAGTGGGTTTTGAGATTAGTGAAATTTTAAGTGGTGAGCAGCTTGAGACACGTGCTTCCATCTCCGTGGTTTGGAAAATCGATCAACAACTCAAAATAATTCCGCTGGGTGAATGTGAAGGGAGGTTGTTATAAAAAATTATGACCATAAAAGTGAAAAAATGAGGGACATTTATGCAGTTGGAAAACCAACGCTCACAAACATTGTACTGATTGGGGATCGAATCATCTCAATTCAGAATTAAAGCAACCGAGAATGGTTTTTTTTGGGGAAAATGGTTGTTTTGTTCATTATTTTAAATCAATTTTTCCCACCAAACCAAGCTGATTTTTCAGAAACTGAGAAAATTTTTTCTTCATAACACACCTATCTACAATAACCTCTCTCAGTTTTTACCTAGGTGTTGTGGATTGAGAGAACCGAAGTCATCTTCAGAGGGCAAATTTCCAGATTTTTAAAGGATTGTCTTAGTTAGTTATTTCAATCAATTGTTCTGGAAAAAAAGAAAGAATTTTCCAAAATTGAATGAGTTTTCTATTAATAACAGGGTAATGTTCAATAACCTCTCTCAGTTTTTACCCAATTCTTATGTGTTAGGAGAAACAAAGTGATTTTTACAGGCTATGTTTTAGCGTTTCCAAAGGACTGTTTCAGATATCACATTCAAAGAATTTTTTAGCCAAATGGAGTTGAATTTCAGGAAACTAAAAGTGTTTTTTCTTAATAACATGCCTATATACAAAAACCTCCTTCATATTTTACATAGGTATCACAGGTTGGGAGAATTTAAAATATCTTCATAGGGTATTTTTCCAGAAATTTACAGGTTTATTGTCTAAGTCATCAATTTCAAAATCAGATCCTGAGGATCTGGAGTAGAATCATAGGAAAAAAAATACATGGGTTTTGTTGGGAACATGGCCAGTTACAAAAACCTCTTTCCGTTTTTACACAGCTATCACCATCTGGGATATACAGGAGGGGCTTTAAGCCTGGTTTTCTAGTAGTCCGCATTTTTATTTTTGTCTTATGTGAATCGTGGTGTGTAGGCCACATCCAAAGTTGGTTAGACGATGTCCTTTCGTTGTAAAAAATTTTGATTCCTGGATGTCGGTCTAGGAAGTCCAATTGCTATAAATATACCTCCTTGAAGAAGGAGAAAAGGGTTGAAACACATGTAATTTTGTTGTGTATGCTTTTGAGAGAATTTTAATAAAAATTGCAGAGCCAAGGTCGGCGGTTTTTACAGGGATACATGTGTCGTTCATATTTGCAATATGCTACTTCCTTTCTTATGTGAATGTTTTTCCAATTTGTCTCTCCCATTTTGTTCTCTTTCATATCTGAAACGTAGTGTATAGAAGTTTGGAATTCATACTTGCTATGCTCCATCTATTGTTTTGGATATTCACCAAAGTTTTCTTCCAAAGTTAATACAAAATTCATTTTTTCAATGCTCTGTGTTGATGGTCTGTTCATGTTCCTCTTTTCCACCAGACAAGTCTAAATCGACTGTAATCGAGTGGCTACCTTGCCCTTGTGTTGAAATCGCATGCATAAGCTCTATTTATTTTTGTTATATATCTTGACTCCATCGCCCAATGGTTCTGTGTTTTGTTTGAACCAAGTTTACAAAAAAATTATAGTTTCACTTGTATATATGTCTATCCTTGTTAACATTTGGTGAGAGATCCCTCTCGGAAGAGCAGAAGGCCAGTTCTCTCTTCAAAAGTGGTTCTGTTGTTACCCGGGAGCAGGCCTTCCATAACCTTTGGGCTCAATTCCTGTGCTAACACCTGGTTCATGAGCTTGGGTGGTGAGGCTATTGCCACCTAGGAACAAATGAAATAGGTTTTCCTTGGAAAATATCAAGACTACTATAGGACTAAGGACAAAAGAGAAGAATTGTTTAATACGATGCAGAAGGATGAAGAGAGTTTGGAGGACTTCATTGGGAGATTTCTATATAATTTACAAAGGGTGGGACAAACCAATATGGGGAAATATGTACTCAAAATTATCTTATTACGTGGGATCAGAGAAGATTTCCTGGACATGATGAATTTGTTGGGAAAAGGGGATATCTCAAAAGAACCTTTTGATACGATTGTCAACTTATGTTGAAGATATTTGAGAGGATCCTCCAGAACCAGCAATCAGGACAAAGGACTAGAAAGAGATGTCTTCACTAGAACACATAAGTCATCTAGTGGATGAGCCACTTGGGAAGAAATAGGAAACCTTCTTGAAAAATTCAAAACAAAAATGATGAGTTCCATCTCTTAAGAATTGGACATCTTGAGAGAAAAGCAAAGGGAAGTAGTAGAATATTTAACACTTGGCGTATTCTGTCCTAGATGCAGGAAGAAGAACCCACTGAAGGAATGTCCACTTGACAAGGTGGAGGTATGCCAAATCTATGAATTGAATCATGATACTAAGGAATATCCTTCACTACCCCAAGTTAAGGTAGTCCTGCAAGAATCTACTTCAGATGTGGAGCAAGCTTACTTCATTACTCAAAAGAAGCCTTGAAAGCCTCTAAATCAAGGTATGAATCCAGGCCCATTACCTTTTTGGAATAATTTGAATAATATGAATAACATGAATACACAATTTCCTTCACATTATTCTAACAACCAATGGCATCCATTTCAAACTTCTATGCAAAATACTAACTCTTGGTCACCTTGGGAACAACAATCAAACTAACAAAATCCTTGGTCTCTTGGTTGGAGGAACTCCCATCCAAAAAATCATTTTCCTCATAACCAATCTCCTCATCAATAGTTTCCTCATCAACAGTATCTTCTTGAGAAATACCCTCACCAACGGTACCAACATCCGTAGCTGCAACTCCATAATGTTGCAACAATTAATATGCCACTACAACCACAACTGCCTACCCAGCCTAAACCTAACCTGAATAATAAAGCAGTTCATCAATTTGAGACTGCCAACATGCCTGCTTATTCCATTACCTCAGTTCCCTGCAATGACAAACGCTTATGATTAGGGAGGGTAGTGGAACCCTTAGTCATTGAATATGTCCCATATTCTGCGACTGAAGCAAGAATGAATCATCAATTTGAGACTCCATTTAATAAAAAAATCCCCATTATTGAGGATGCTGAGAATCCTACCGAAACACCAGTTGAAGCACAAGAAAAAACACTTATTGAAACACAACCTACACAACCAACAAGAGAACCACCATATCCTGAACAATTGATCCTACAAAAGATACTGGAACAACCTTAGTTTAATATCTTAGGGGAATTAAAGAGTTTATATGTCGAAATTCCACTATTACAATCCCTTCATGATGTTCCCATCTATGCCAAGACCATTAGGATCTATGTGTAAGAAAACCAGGAAGAAATCCTAGGGATCCTCCCACTTTCCATGTAATAGGAAAGCTCTCTGAATTAATAATGGGAAAAAATGTCTTGGTTAAGTATGATGATCCTAGAAACCATATTGTTACAGTATACATTGGACACACTCGACACCTAATGTTTTTGTAGATTTGGATGCATCTATCGATGTTATGACCATCGAAACTGTGAAAAAAAATGGCCTCACTAATATTCATCCAACCCCTAATATTCGTCCAACCCCTACTATATTAGAGCTTGCTGATAGGTCCACAATCAAACCTGAGGGAATCCTAGATGACCTCATAGTCTCTGTTGATTTGTACGAGTACTGTTATCATCCAAAATGGCACTTCTCCATCCGAGTGCTGACATTCATCATGTCGGTACACAAAAGGACAATTTGTATTGAAGTGGCCAAAACACTATAGATGTGCATGACCTTTGATGCATTATCTTCATACCAGCCTTATATATTTTTATTCTGAGTTTTGGTATGCATACGCGACTATGTGCATTGCAACTCGCGTGTCATACGCGACTATGTGCATTGCAACCCACGTATACTTGCATACGCAAGTTTCCTTCGAGAAACACGTTGTCATATGCGAGTTTCCTATATTAATACCCGCATTACCTTAATTCGACATTAAAAGATATACATCGAGATTAGATGAGATTAGTTGGGCCCTAATCCATAACTATCCCAACTGTCTCAACCATCCCAACCTTCGAAACCACTCTATTTTCCAAATTATAAATAGAGGCCTTGGGGTGGGGATAATGAATCAATTTTTGAAAGAGAAAATTTATGCTGGTGGTATTTCTTCAGAGTCTTGGAGCAGTAGAACTCAGATTCCTCAGTTGCAGAGGAGTCCTTGTGTCAGAAGCTGGGTTTTATTCTTACCTATTAACCTTTTGTTAATAAAGAGAATACTTCTTCCAATCTTGTATTGTACCTATCTCATGCATATTGGTTTAATGAATATGTTCAATGATGTTGTTATTATGCTTTTCATCTAACCTTTGATCTATATATGTATGAGATATTGCTTGAAGAATTGGCACTTTGCAAGTGAAGAGAAACATCCCTAGAAGCTTTGGAGAAGATTGGAGTGGGAGAAGATCAAGATTGGATCAACCGTCATTAATCGGGTAAGTCAAGACTTTCTTCCTATTCTATTTCCATTCTCTGTAAAAGTTGATTGTATGCAAGTTATTAGTAAGTTGGTAACCCCAGACCCTAGGTTACAAGGGTGCAATATCCTAAACAACAGAACTGGTGACTCCGCTAGGGAGCCCAACTTGCAGTGGGTTTATCCTGTAGGTTCTTTACCCGTCTTTGCTCTATTTCTAATTCTGGGTGTGGTATTTTTATCTTGTTTTTAATTCATAGTGTAGTGTGCCCAGAAGCCCTTAATTTTTTTTCTCTTTTGAATTTTTTTTTGTTGTATACATGGGTTGTTGTTATACATAGTCACGTATAACAACTTGTATACATAGGTTGCTCTATAATGCAATCGCGTATGGTACATGGGTTTCCTGCATAAAGAGTCACGTATATCCTGTAGCAGCATAAATTTTTAGTAGGGTTTGCTTGTCCCTATCCTGTTTAATTTTTTCTTGCTTGGGAGTATTCTGAATCTGGCATGACTCTGTGATTCTAAAAGTCTTGTATATAACACCTTGTGCTTGTTTTCAAGCCTTTAATCTTTCTTGGTTTGAATTTCCTTTCATCTCGTAATTCGAAGTTGGTCCTCCTGCTTAGTTGAGGAGTTCAGTGCTTTGTGTCTAGGTCAATGATCAGGTCTTTGGATACTTTATATTATGTACTGCATTTTGTAGTGTCATGGTGGAATTTGTTCTTTTGTGAGTTTAGTGGACTTTTTGGGTTCAATAGTCTCTCCAAGTCAGTTTTTTCCGAGTCTTCTTCTTGTTTGGTTGAAGCAGGTTATTTTGGGTCCTTTATACTTCATTTTACTTATTATATGTTCTGATTATTCAAACTTGCTCAAAAATTTGCATTTAGTTGCATTGTAGTTTTTGAAGAATTTGAAAAAGTGAAGAAAAACATCTTATACTTTTGCATTTAGTTGCACTTAGTCATTTTCTTTTCAGTATTTTTTTAAATAAAAATTTCAAAAATTATAAAAAGAAGTCTTAGTTTTCTAGCACTTAGTTTCAATTTCATTAGATTACATTTGCAAAAAAGAAAAGAAATTTGGTTTAAGTAGTTGCAATTTGCTTTGGAATTTGCTTTATACATCGTTTTACTTTTTCTTATCGAGTCTATAACATCACAGTATTTCATGCCATTTACCTTCCGACTAAGAACAACCCTTAAAATGAACGATATAATTTAAAAAATTATTCGTAAGTTTTATTTTATAGGCTCATACACCAACTAGCTTAGGCTAGACTTGTGGAATAGGGGTTTAACTCTCCACAAGTGTTTAAATTCAGACGTATTTGGCCCATCATTAAGTAAATCCTCTTCTATGTTGATTGTATCTGGGAAGCACGAGGCCGCATGGAGGCTTGGACTGAGGAGATAACCCTTTGATTCCTTGTCAAAGCATAGACCAAGGTTTTTGCGCATCTGGGGACTTTATACCACCCTTTAGGCCTTGTGCGGTGTTGGTGTTGACAGGGTTTCAGGCTTTGCTAATGTGCCCATGCATATGAATCAGGCTTGCAACTGTCCCCCCAGACTGTCATTATAGTTGTGGTAGGCTTTAGTCTCTTTGATATCTAGGGTTCATACACAGGTACACCAGAATGTTATTTCTGGTTGACCTTGGACGAGCTTGGAAGGTAACCCCGGTAGAAGGTGTGGGAGGGTGGTGGGTGATTCCTCTACTTGTGCCTAAGAACATCTATAGGGATGCCAAGTAACTGTCTATCACTTTCTTCTGGAAATCATATCTTATACGTGTTTGTCTGTTTGGATTAAGGAATTTTTAGTGAGTGCTGTGTGGTTTGTCTGTACTTAGTTTTCCTTTAGGTGTGTGCTTTGTAATTTTGGTTTCCTGTCAAACTCAAACTTTTTCTCCTAGTTTGAAACTATGGCTAGCACCCCTTTGAACACCGACCAAGAGATCCCCATGCTGGGAACTCCTTGTACTATTCTTCTCACAGGGAATGTTGGTGTTCCTTTAATGGCCACCCTGAATCTACCTGGATTCACCCTAGGGATACCGGTGCGGTTGTTTTCCACTCCAACTGTATTGAATGCTCCTGATTCTTCTCAAGTAATCTCCTTATATCAAGGGCATCAAAACATTGCTTCCCCTTCTCATGTAGTTGATTCTCCTCCTTCTTCTACCTCATGCGGTGAAAGTACTGATACTAGTAACCGACAGTCTAAAAGGAGTAAAAGAAGGAGGAATAGGAAGAAGGAACATAAGAAAGGGGGAACCCATTCAAGCTCTACAACTCAATTTGAACCTCTCCACCTAGCCTCTGTATTTCATGCTAGAGGAACCTATCCAACCTCTGCAAGTCATGTTGGATCTAAGCACTCAACCTCTGCAAGTCAAGTTGATCTTCACCATCCAGTCTCTGTTGATCATGCTAGTGAGATCCTTCCAACCTTTCCAGGTCACATTGGATCCATTCACTCAGCCTCTATAGTTCATGTTGAGGGAACCCATTCAGCCTCTGATGTTCAAGTTGAACCTCCCAATCCAACCTCTACAAGTCATGTTGGATCCATCCACCCAGCCTCTGAAGTTCATGCTCGGGGCACACACTCAACTACTGCAAAGCATGTTGATCCTAACCATTCTGCCTCTATTGTTCATGCTGGTGGTGCCCATCCAACCTCTGCAGGTCATGTTGGACCAAATCTCTTAGCCTCTGCAGGTCATGTTGGGGGCAGTCTCTCAGCCTCTCTAGTTCATGCTGAAGACAATCAATCAACCACTGTGAGTCATGTTGACACTATTGAAAATACCAACCATTCAAAACACAAGACCAAGTTTCCTTGTAAGCTTTGTGAAGGATACCACCTTACTTATAAATGCCCTTCCATTGCGGAGGTACGAAGAGTTTATTTTCATGGTCATCCCATTTTTTAACATCCTGAAGTCTCTCAACAACCAACCTCTCTTAGTCAGTTTGGACCCAGTCACCCATCCTCTGGTGGTTATGCTGGGGGAAAACTTTTAGCCTTTGTAGGTCATGCTGAGAGAAAATAGTCAGCTACTTGTAGTCATGTTGACACCATTGAGAAAACTGGTCGTTCGAAGTGCAAAATTAAGTTCCCTTGTAAGCTATGTGAGGGAGATCATCTTACTCACTAGTGCCCTGCTATTGCAGAGGTGTGAAGAGTGTGGTCTGAGACTCAAGAATTTCCTTCTCTTGAATAACCTATAGTTTCTCAATAGCCTACTCAACCTTTGGTTGATCAATTGGTCGATGGAAATCTTAGCTTTGGTTCACCCCACTCTTCTTTCAGAGATATATCCTGATGTGATTGAACCAAAGTCACCTTTGGTCAATCCCACTCTCCCTTCATAGAGTGACTTTCACAAATCAGTTGAATCAGTTCCATTGTCGATCAACCCCACTCTTCTTTCAGAGAGTGAAGTGTCTACTAGTCACATTTTCTTCACTACTAGTTTAGAACTTACTGAACAAGGGGGCACTGAACTCACTTCGGATCAATTCCCACCAAGCTCTCGAATTGCTTCCTTTGTTTGGGATAGCCTAGTTGAACCATGCCTTCCTTCTAATGCACCTTTCCAGATAAAGGTCAAATTTTTACCATACATGATTGTTCATTGTATTGTTGATGAAGGAGCCTCAGTTAGTATCTTGTCTGCTCGTTCCTGGCAAGGAATGGGATCTCCCAGCCTTGTGTCAACATCTAGTCAGTTACTGGAATTTCATAGAAGACCTAGTATAGCCTTGGGAATTCTTTCTCAAACACCTATTACTTTGGGTGGGAAGACCGTTTTAGTTGACTTCATAATGATAGAAGACCCCTTCGACATCAATATGCTCCTTGGACGTGATTATGTCTATTCCATGCAAGCTATGGTGTCAACATTCTTTCACGTGATGTACTTTAATCATGGCAAAGAAATTATCACTATTGATCAATTGGATCTTCTTGATCCCTCTCCTGACCCAACTAGAGACCAGGTATTTCCTTTATTGATTCCCATTGTTTCTATAGAAACTACCTTGCCACGGGCGAGCTCTATGACCTCATTTCCTTTGTGTTTAATTGCTAGTGAGAAGCAGCCCCTATTTCATGCTTACCTTCTCAAGACTTGGTCCCGGCAATTGGCCAGGTGAGTCATCCTATACATACTGTAGAGCATTCTCTCCACTCTTTCAATCCATTTGAAAGTTTAGACATGTGTCTTATCTTGGATGATCTCCTTCCTTCGGATGAAGTCTTCCTAGAGTATTTGATACAGTCTGACTTTATTTTGGATGTCGATTGAGTTGTGACTAAGTATAACCCTAATTTTATTAGTAAGATTGATTTTCCCATGGATCATTATTCTTATGATTGGTCTTGTTGAGTCTTTTGACTCTTCCTTTGAACAACAAGTCAATGATCCCGATGAGTTTGATTTTTCTTATGAATTTTTCAACTCCTGTGATACTGCATTTGTTCCTGTAAACTCTATCTCCCTTATTGATTTTTGTTCTCCTTCTGAGGTTGATCTTACTGATTATAAACCCTCGATCCTTGGTGCTATAGAATCTTCTTCGATCGATTCTACCTTGAATTTTCCTTTTGTAGAAGATAACAAAGTCACATGTGTTTCTACCAAAGTGACCTGCATTAGATATTTTCTACTGAATATGATCCTGATGTTGTTGTTTCTTAGAGACGGGATTCTTAGTTGGATTCACAACTGTTTACTGGCCTTGTCTTATTGTTCAAGCTTTAACTACATTTGCATGTGCCCTGCTCGTGCTTATGAGCCTAATGTTGGCTTCCACACTTTCTGCTCGTTGTATAATCCCTCATCATCTTTCTCATCATTGCTCATCCTTGTATCATTTTTCCTTTGCAACTTGACACCCTTTACCTTGACGTGACATTCGTTGAGTGTCTTTATGCTGCTTATGGTCCTTTCATTATGCATAGGTTTGTTCCTTGCACTTGGAACTAGTTTCTCCTTCCTATGACACTCGTCTCCTTGCATTTAGATCATTCTTTCTGCTCTCCTTCGAGCTCGTTAAAAATGGTAAGGAGGCCATGAGTTGACTTTTTCAGACTCGTTAAAAGTTCATGGGAAAAATATTGAGTTTCTTTAGGCCCAGGTATAACTCCTCAAAATAGACTTGACTACCGAGTAAACTTGTTTGTTCAGGCTCGTTAAGAATATGTGAACGGGCATCCACATTGGTGGTAGGTTATCACTTTCTCAAACCATGTGGAATAATACAAGAAAGGATCGCTCTCTTTTCTATGGAATTGAGAAGAGAATTGTCAAACATAGATTTATCACTTTTCTGGACCTGAGGAACTAAACTTATGGAAAAGGAACCCCTAGTATGAGCTTAGTTTTCTCTTTTTCATTCTCTGGACCTAAACATGAAAAATATTCTGAGTGTACTTTATGTCTTTGTCATGCTCGCTAAACCCTAAAGAACAAAGCATCAATTTTACTGTTGTAAGCCCCATTTCTTGTAATCAAATGGATATTTCCGAGTGATATTACCTTCCTTCACACTCGTTAAACTTAGGCTATATGCTAGAGTGTTGGGTAGGTGGTAATTTAACCTTTTTCGGACCTCCCTGACTAGGTACGAAAAAGGTGCACCTTTTCTTCTTCAGAAGTTAAGAGAGTTCTTATGTGGTATGTTAGTATACTTTTCTGACCTCAGGAAACTAAATTGGACGAAAAAGGAACCCCTTAGAGTCTTCTTTGGAGTTTTCAGACTCTCTAAATATGAAAACACCAATGAGCATGTACTATTTTGGGCCACGGGGACTTTACTTAGTGAACCTCTTACATAGCACATGCGATCGTGGGATATTAAATAATACCCTTAATTTTGAGAGATATTGAACCAAACTCTTTTCTTTGAAACCCCCTCCCAATACTTAAAACCTCCTCCCCACCCCTTTTTATACCTCAATCCTTATAAACCACCCTACCCACCCCCACCTTAAACCCCTCATCCCCCCAATACCTGCAATATATTGGTTCAATTTTTTATAATTTTAAAACCCACAATATGAACTAACGTGATAGGATATTGGTCAACAAGTGAAGCCCCCATGGTTTGGGCTCATAAAATCCACGAGTCAGTGACATCATCAAGCATTATTCTCTCCCCTCTTGAATCTTGTCAAAAATTAAGAGAGACCTGAGTTGACTTTCCTGGACTTGTTAAAATTTAACAAGAAAGATAAGGAAGAAGTTTTATTTTTGGGTTACAAATGGTGACAGCATGTCCTCCTTGCACATAGCACTCTTTGAACTTTTCGATACTCATGTCTCAGTGTACAATTTTAGTTTCAACTATCACTTCAAGTTGTCTTAATCCTTTACTTGTCCTTTATACCTGGGGAGTTTGATCATGTCTCCTACATGACAGATAATTCTAGTTGTCCTATTTGCAAAGTTAAAAGATGCCTTGGGTCATCTTTGTGTCGTTCTTCCTGCTCAAGGATTTATCCCTGTTTCTGCTTTTTATCCTGATTCCATCATTATCCTATCTGACTATTACTTGTGTATGCCTTCCCTTATCCAGTTCCTAGTCACTCTTGTGATCCATTGGAGGATCTGTTTCCTTCCTCATCACAGCATGGTTTCTCATCAACACTTCCTGAAGACGAAGACCTAGAGTTTTCACGATGGTACCTTAGGATTCACTTTCATCATTGGTGAACTCCTTTGCTTCAGTTTTCAGTTTCACCTATTGATTGATAATATTTTGAACCCTTTCCATGTTCGACTTCAACACATCTATTCACATGGCCTGGATAGTACTAGTGCCTTTGGATTTTGATGAAGATCTTGGGTTCACATCTATAACCTAAGTTGTGCAAGATTCTGTTGCGTTCACCCTACATAGCTTCCAAATTTTGAAGACTCATCATTGTTTATTGTGGCTTTGATACAACTTTGTAATATATGTGGTCTTGTACCCATATTATATGATGTAATCAAATATTGTAAAGGAGCTAGTGTTCCAATATATTGAACATGGCATCCTCAGATATGATTTTGTATATGACATTGATATGTATTTGTTTCAAGTACTTCTTCTGCTTCCCTGGACTTCTAAGTTCTCCAAGACTAAGATTGTAATGTATTTCGGCCATCGCTTCCCTCTGACCTCACACATTAGGGGGCATCTGTTATTTGCCAAAATGGCACTTCTCCATCCAAGTGCTGACATTCATCATGTTGGTACACAAAAGGACAATTTGGATTGAAGTGGCCAAAACACTATAGATATGCATGACCTTCAATGCATTATCTTCAGAGCAGCCTTATATATTTTTATTTTGAGTTTTGGTATGCATATGCGACTATGTGCATTGCAACTCACGTGTCATATGTGACTATGTGCATTGCAACCCGCGTATACTTGCATACGCGAGTTTCCTTCAAGCAACACACGTATCATACGCGGGTTGCCTATATTAATACCTGCGTATACCTTAATTTGACATTAAAAAATATAAATCGAGATTAGATGATATTAGTTGGGCCCTAATTCATAACTATCCCAACTGTCTCAACCATCCCAACCTTCGAAGCCACTCTATTTCCCAAAGTATAAATAGATGCCTTAGGGTGGGGCTGATGAATCATTTTTTGAAAGAGTAAAGTTATGCTGGTGGTATATCTTCATAGTCTTGGAGCAGCAAAACTCAGAGTCCTCGGTTGTAGAGGAGTCCTTATGTCAGAAGTTGGGTTGTATTCTTACCTATTCACCTTTTGTTAATTAAGAGAATTCTTCTTCCAATCTTGTATTGTATCTATCTCATGCATATTGGTTTAATGAATATGTTCAATGATGTTATTATTATGATTTTCATATAACCTTTGATTTATATATGTATGAGATATTTCTTAAAAAATTGGCTCTTTGCAAGTGAAGAGAAGCATCCATAGAAGCTTTGGAGAAGATTGGAGTGGGAGAAGATCAAGCTTGTATCAACCATTGTTAATCGGTTAAGTCAAGACTTTCTTCCTATTCTCTTTCCATTCTCTGTAAAAGCTGTTTGTCTACAAGTTAGTAGTAATTTGTAACCCCAGACCCTAGGTTACAAGGGTGCAATATCCTGAAAAACAAGTACCCTGTAGACTTCCTTGTTTTGCAACCGAAGACGTAGCTAGGGGGGAATTCGTTGATCCTGGGAAGACCTTGGTTAGCCACAGCAGATGCCTGCATCAACTTTTGGTTGGGGTCGATGACCATTTAAGATGGGACTAATACTAAAAGCTTGACCTTATACCCTCCAGCTCGACGTAGCTTAGAATCTAAAAATCCACTGTGAATGGATCTCAAGGAAGAAGAAGGAATTCAGTCATTATTAACGATAGGGAAAGCCTTAAATTTGAAGGATGAAACAAAGGATGACACTATTAAAAATTTCATCAGTGATCCCACATCTGTTAATAAACATGTTTATTGAATTCTAAACAGTACTTTAGGTAAAGAAGAACAAGAAAATCTAACAGAAGAGACCCTAGTCAGTGATGCCAACATAATTCCAGTACTTAAAAACTAAAAAGTCATTCTAGTAAAAATAGAGCCGAGAAAAACATTGAACATTAATCTGAATCTCGCTCCTGATGAGCTAGAAGGCTTGATCAATTTGCTGAAACAACACAATGGATGTTTTGTGAGGGGAGTACATAGATATGAAGGGTATCCCTTCTAATATGTGTACCCATCACATTTACATCAGAAGCGACTCCCGACCTATGGGCCAACCACAACGAAGGATGAACCCTAAGTTGAGGGATATAGTGAAAGAAGAGATCTAAAAACTCTTGGAAGCAGGATTTATACACCCAATCTCAGATAGCGAGTGGGTTTCTCCACTCGTGGTAGTGCCAAAAAAGAATGGGAAATGGAGAGTCTAGGTAGACTATAGGGAGTTGAACAAAGAAATGCAGAAATACCATTTTACCCTACCTTTTATTGATCAGGTACTTGATACCGTATCTGAGAAGAAGTTTTATTCCTTTCTAGATGGATTCAATGGTTACAATTTAATCTAGATTACTTTCGAGGACCAAGACAAGACCACCTTCACCTGTCCCTGGGGTACCTTTGCATACAGGGTATTTCCCTTTGGTTTGTGTAATGCACCTGCCACTTTTTAGAGAGCTGTGATTTGTATATTTTTCGAGATGGTTAATGACAACATGGAAATTTTTATGGACGAATTTACTCCATACGATAATAGCTTTGAGGAAGCACTGAAAAATTTAGAAAAGGTTTTAGTACGCTATGAACAAACCCAACTATCTTTAAGTAATGAAAAGTGCCATTTGATGATGAGCGAGGGTGTAGTTCTGGGGAACTTAATCTATGATGATGGTATCCAGGTAGACCCATCCAAAATCAGGGTAAATGAAAACATACCCACTCCTAGAACACAAAAATAGGTACGTATCTTCTTAGGGCATGCTGGTTACTACAGAAGATTTATAGAAAAATTTTCCAAGCTATCCTCTCCTTTATTCACTCCATTGATCAAGGATGTATAGTTTGATTGGAATGATGCATGCCAAAGAATGTTCACTGGACTTAATAAAATGCTATCCACAATCCCTATATTACAAGGGCCCAATTGGTCTCTTCCTTTCCACATCTCCTTAGATGCTTCTGATACTGCCATTGGAGCAATGTTGGGACGACAAGAAGGTCATGATCCATATGCAATTTATTATATCAGTAAGAACTTGGCCCCTGCTGAACTAAATTACACTGTCATGGAAAAAAAATTCCTCACCATTGTTTATTCCATCAATAAATTTAGGAACTATATTACCGAATACCCCACTTTTGTGCACACTGACCATTCAACCATTAAGTACTTAATGAAAAAACATGTCACTGATGCTAGAGTAACTAGATGGTTGTTACTGTTACAAAAATTTGATATTACAATCATTAACATACCTAAGAAGGAAAACATTGTTGCTGATTTTTTTATCTCGACTTACTCACAATGATGACAGTTTACCAGTAGAAGATTCCTTCCCTGATGAAAATTTGTTTGTAGTTTCAGCTCATTCCCCTTGGTACGTAGATGTTGATAACTATTTCGATGCAAGAAATATCCTAGTAAATTTGTCAAAGAGAGAAAAAATAAAAATTATACAACATAGTGCCAGGTATTGCTGGATAGATGGGCATATTTTTTACACAGTTCCTGATCTTGAAATCATAAGATGTGTAAGGGAGGATGAAATTTTCAGTATCTTAAAGGCTTTCCACGATGAACCCTATGGGGGAAATTTTGTTGACAAACAAACAGGTCATAAGGTATTATGGATGGGCTATTTTTGGCCAACAGTTTTCAGGGATGCAAAGAAATATGTTCATGCTTGTGATAACTACCAAAGAATGGGCCAGCTAAACTGACTAGATGAGATGCCTCTTCAACCACAGCTGGTGGTTGAACCTTTCAATAAATGGAATATGAATTTTGTAGGGCCTCTCAATCCTCCCAAGAAGCAGAAAGTGTGTATTATAGTTTTCACCGATTATATGACCAAATGGGTGGAGGATGTAGCTTTGGTAAAGGCCAATGACCAAGCTGTAATGGATTTCTTATATGGAGAAATATTCACCCATTTTGGAGTACCCAAGGAGATTGTTACAGATGGAGGACTACAGTTTGTGTCCTGTAAATTGGAAGCTCTATTATAGAAATATCACATTCAACACAAGATAACCTCACCATATCATCCACAGGCCAATGGCCAAGTGGAAAGTACCAAGAAGGTAATTGAGTCTATCCTCACAAAAATAGTCAGAATCCATCGCAGAGACTGGGATGACAAACTTCCAGAGGCATTATGGGCATATTGCACCACATGGTGTAACACTATGGGCTTCTCCCCATACAAATTGGTGTACGGTAAGAGCGTTGTCTTTCCCATTGAATTTAAAATTAAAACTTTAAAGATAGCCATGGAAGTAAACTTAGACTTGACAGAAGCTCGGAGGAATAGATTGAATCAGTTAAATGAACTTAATGAGAAGCGCACAGCTGATATGCATCAGACAACGTTAATTCAATAGCAGTGTTCCAAGTGGCATGATCGGTTCATAAAGAAGAAAGTCTTCTATGAAGGAGACTGGGCCTTATTGTACGATTCAATATTCAAGAGGGATTTTAAAGGAAAACTACGTACAAGATGATTGGGACCCTACCAAATAGACAAGGTGTTTGATAATGGCACAGTCCGCCTGGTTACTATTGATGAAAATCAGATGCCATTATTCACTAATGGTCACAGGCTGTGACTGTATCATAAGACGATTTCAAAGGATGAATTCATTTCACATGTTGCAGTTGATCCATATTATCAATTAACTAAAGGGCATGAATTTCTTCTACTCCTATAAACATTTAAAGAACACTGCAATTTCCACAGAGGAATCTGTACATAAATAAATTGATGTTTTGTTTTATTTTTATTTTATTTTCTTTTATGCTTGATCGGTTTTCTTTTGAAGAATGTGTACATGAATCTACTTGAGGAGCAGTGATCGTGACTGGTCTGAATCATTGTAGCAGCCCTAGCTTATTTTCCTATTTTGAATAACTTCTTGAAAAAGATGAACAATTTAGCAGCAGCAAACAATAAGCTAAAACTCTGTCTATTTTTCCATTTTTCGCAACTGTTACTCCACCAAATTTGTCCTATTTTCCAGCTGCAACTCCGCCAAATTCTTCCTATTTTCCATCTCTCGCAGCTGTGACTCCACCAATTTCTGTCTCTTTTCCAGCTATGACTCGACCAAATTTTGCCTAATTTTCCTATTTTCGCAGCTGTGACTCTGCCAAATTTGTCTTATTTATTCAGCTGTGACTTTACCGAATTCTGCATAATTTTCCTAATTTCATAGCTGTAACTCCCCTATATTTATCCATAAACCAGCTACGACTCTACTATATTTGGCCTACCTTTCCTATTTTCGCAGCTGCGAATCCCCCAGATTTGTCCAGAAACCAGTTGCAACTCTGCTATATTTGGCCTACTTTTCATATTTTCACAACTGCAACTCCTCTAGATTTGTCCATAAAATAGCTGTGAATCCTTCATATTTGTCCATAAATCTCTCCATCAATAACTCCGCTGGGTTCGAACTCATTTCACAGCTCCAACCACAGTTTCACTTAGAATGAAAAGCACAGCTATTGATTTTCCACGGGTTCCAGCCAACATGGATGTACTTTCCATTCAAAGTGGTCGGGGCAAGATCATAATAGCACATGCACAATTATGTTTTTAATTGATGGTTACGATGACATGTCGAACCATTATGGAAAGTTAAGACTCATTTCATATTGCAAATGTACGGATTCTGACTATTAATATGAATAGGCATAAAATGGATATGGAAAAATTAATCATGCTTTGTCTTTTGTACCCATTTAACTGTCAATAAATATGTCTAAATTGGTACTTGGGTATATTACATGACCGCCATATTTTTCCCAATTTATACCAAATATTTCCAATTATTCACTTTTCATAATTGTATTAACTTTCCTAAAATACACAATCTCGACCTTGGTAGTTTGTTGAACATTCTTGCGCTGCAACTTCCACTTTTGGATATGTAATTTCCTGATTCCCTATCAAAAATATGAAGGAAAGGTGATATGGGTAAACCATCCCGATATGAACCCATGAAAACAGAGGCCCTGCGTAGGAAAGCAGAGGTTTTTTCCATTTTTGAAGCGACCGGATGGACTGGGTATTTTCAACGACTAAATGATTTTCACACATAAACAACTTTGCAGCTCATTCTTAAGTTGAATGAGACTCATTCGAAGGTTAGGGGTGTCTGCATAGATGTTACAGAAGCAATTATGGTGGAGGTTACTGGTTTTCCTCAGGTAGGAAGGAGTTGGTTTGGACGAAAAACCCAGAATGCGACTGGAGTGCACGATTTTCTTGTAGCCGGTGAACATGTTCAACAAAGAGGCCATGGGATAGCACTATAATCATTACCCCATCCTTAGAATCAAGTGGAAAACTTCCTAAAGAAATATATTACCTCTAAAGGTAAGTACCAAATTGTCTACTTCTTTGAATTTCCCTTATTGTCTCATCTACGCCACGGTAATCTACTCAATATGCCATTTTACTTGTTGAAAACCCTACATTACATGGCAGGGTATGTGTGAACAACCCGACATCCAGTTTATTCTCTTACCAACCATGGCCTGATTAAATTACTCATCTTAAGGGAATTAGCACAACAGAACCAAACATGGGCATAATTTCTTACTGAGTCTGGGATAATTCGGGAACCTGCACAGTTGGGGGTGTTGAAGTAGAAGAGAAGGACATGAAACCTGCACAATTGGGGGATGTTGAAGTAGAATAGGAGGACCAGATTCCCTCAAATTCAGTTGGGGGGGGATGAGATAGTGGCAGACTAGAATCATAATGATCAGGAGGAAGATTTGGAGGAGGATACAATAGCAGCAAACCTTGTAGAGGTAATAGTTATTATGGAAGCTTCACAGCAAAAGCTGAGACTGGAGTAGCATTATATGTTGCGACAATGCAAGATGTGGCTATGGAAGCTACAATGGAAGAAGAGGATGTGGATATTTTTAACACTAAATCTTCCCCTGATTTGGGGGGAACTATAATTGAAGAAGAAATTTTGGTGGCTAAAACAAGGGAAGATGATTGATTGGGGAATAATCCTTCTATACCAGTCTTAGAATTGGAAACCCCTATGCCACACCGAAGAAGAAGAAGATCAAAAGAATAAGGTAATTCATTTGGGTAGGTGAAAATAAGGAGAACTAGGTCCATTACAGCAGCATAAGCAACATAGGTAAAGTGGGAAAACATTAAAGTAAATATCGAATTTCCCATTATGACACCCCAATCAACCGTCGCTCCATAAGAACCTACTTCAGGGGATACTGAAGTATTCTTGGATTAGTCTCATTTTTCAGGAGACATTTAAGTAACTCAAGAGCAACCTCAGCAGTCGAAAGAAATTGAAAAACAAGAGGTGTTTACACAATAACTAGTGTCCTTAAAGTTTCTTCTTAAAACTACAACTCAGATAAAAGATGCTGAGATTGAGACACAAGAAAAAAATGTTGTTACACAAGAACCAACATCCTTAAAAAAAATTGTTGAAGATGCAACTCAAACTGATGTTTCCATGGTTGAATTAAAGAAGGATAATGTTGTTACACAAGAACCAGTATCCCCAAATTTATCTGTCGAGAGTACAACACAGGATGAAGTTGTTAGGGATGGGATTCATAAGAGGGATGCTGTCACACAAGAACCAACATTCCCAAAACATTTTGTTGAATCATCCACATAGACAGAGGCTGTTGCAACACTGATGGAAGAGGAATTTTTTACATTGTCAATACAAAGTGAGAAGGCTAAGACATCTGGTGACAAGGTAGGGATGCAAATTTCTCAAGAAATTGTTAATTCAAATTCTGATGATGAGACACATGCAAAAGGTAGAAGTATTCAAGGCTTGATAAAATAGCTCTCACTATTGAAGCTGGAAGTGAAGAAGTGGAAAAATAATGCTAACTGATGTCAGGAAGGTATGGTTCCCCTTTTTGAATACAGAAGGATTATCAAATAATTAAGGGAGAAATAAGAAGAGGAGTTAACTTTTCAAAGGTTTCAGTGGGAGGAGGTGCAAAAAGAATTGAAGAAATTGAAGAAATTCAAATCCATACAGAAAGAAAAATATCAAGTGTATGCTCTCTCTCAGGAATTGATGAGATTTAGATATCGATATCCCTCCTATATGGTGTTCTTGTATGAGAAAATGACCCTGTTTAAATTAAAAGCCCCGAAGGAGGGAAGACCTTATTAGTTGACACACATTGTTCAGTTCTTGGAGACCTTTGTGGAGAGCAGTTTCACTGAACATAATCTGTTGTGTGAAGTCCATTTGCATGAGATGGCGTGTCCCATGGACTTTCTGTCTAACCCTGTTCCTTATTTGGGAGATGTTCAGTTGAGAGACTTTGCCTCTTTTGTTAATAATCATGTATAGTGGGAAAATTATTTTTATACAATATCTTAGAATGAGGCCATATCCAATCTATGGATTAGGAGTGAACCTTAATCTCCTTGGGTTCTCCTTATGCTCCATAGAAGGAGGCTCACATCTCCTATGAAGACTCAGCAATTGATGGAACTGCACGAAATGGTTCTTTCCACCTTTGTTAATCAGATCTCCAAACAACAAAATTTTTCCCTAGAAGGAAACAAGCACAAGTGGAAAAATTCTTCTTCAACTTTGAAAAAAAGGGACCCTTATTGTTTCAGAAATTTTAAACAAGCACAGGTGGAAGGATATGTTGATTGCAAGGAGAAGTGTGGTCCTCACAGGATGGGACTCAAATACAAGTTTCCACTTATATGGTGGCCATAAAATCCATACAAGGATGATTATACACTCACTAATGCAGAGGAGAGGCAATGGTGGATATATTGGGATAACTATAATGGATATTTGGATGGGGGTGAACTACCTGAAAGTTCCTTTATTTTTTGCCTCTCTCTACGAACGAGGTCCAGATTCAGACTCAGAATAGTGGAAATTTTTGCATGAGGACATGCAATTGGATAGTTGGGGGAATATATTCAGTTATGGAATAGCCCCTTTTTTACCACATCAATTATATCTTTTTTCCTTGTCCTACTTCATTTCCATACACCAGATATATGTTTTTCCTCAAGTTGAGAATAAATCCTTATAGGCATGATTTATTATTGTCTTATTCTATTAATGCCTAAGATTGTTATGGTTAGAACTCTATCTTTTGAATTGCGCTAATATGCATTGATTTGATAAAGATAGTTCAAGGCCTTGAGGAACACAGGTGTAGCAACCCGCTTAGTTTGGAAAAGAAGGGATATTTGGTACCAGTTGTTACTCCTCAGTCCCAGTTCCATAATTTGAATGGAAACAGTGTGATCATCTGTCCACATGGGAGATGCAGTAGAATTCAGCTACAACAATGCTCTGCTACTCAGGGAATCACTGCAACAAACATAGCATTTCCTGTCCAATTGATTCCGTTGATCCATTAACAGTCAGAGTAACAATACTCCCTATATTCCATATCTTCATTCAATTATATTCATAGTTGTAACTGCTTTCTTGTAATAGGGAATCCTAAATATCATAGATCTTCATGGTTTCCCGATATTAGTGGATCTGAATTTCATTATTCATGTATATATACGGGAAGGCGATTTGAGCCTAGGGTTGGTTAATTGATGTTAGACTGTGCAAGTTGTAATAGAGTGTTGTAACTGTGAATTAGCATTTTTAATACAAGGAGCAGAATTCTTCATATCCTTGTCTATTAATTTGTGTTAGTTCACAGCATCTCTGTTTGAAGGTTGGGCCCGCCTTCCCATGGATAGATTTCCAAGTTAATTGGATCCTTAGTTTATTTCTGTTGTGTGGTGTGAAATTACAGTAGGTGCATTTTACAGTGAGCTGCAACAGTGATGATTGATGATGGAATTTTCCTTTGATAGTTAATGATTTCATTCTAATTAGCTGCAAATGTGCAGTGTGACAGTCGACTGTTTAGGATAGTTTCACTTTATGCAAGTATACCAATTAGCTATTACAATCAAGCAACTCTATTTTATTTCTATTATTTATCTTTCTTAGAGTTTATTGAATTAGTCAGGTTATGATTGCAATTGGTGTGATTCTTTATTGTCATTTATGATTTGCATATTAGATAAATTAGACATATCTTAGCAAATTCTTGGTAGTTTGATATCTTTAGAATTTACTTCCTGCAAAAGTAAGTCTAGCTTAATTCTTTCTAGATCAGTAATTGTTAGATTAATGATTGTAGGAAGGTAAATGCATTTCTGAATTCTTAGATGGATAAATTAGGTTAGCTTCATCCATGAGAAGAGTTTGACTGAGTAGATAGGTAGGACAATAAATGTTTCATTCATTCAATCAGCTACTTAAGTGTTTATGCATAGATTGTGATAATTATCTTTGAAACAAAAATACTTCCCTGGGTTGACAATTCATATTGAGAATTATGTGTGTTAGTTGTAATTTATTTAAATATAGGGTGACCAACACTCCATAGGACATGGGCCTTATGATGAAGGATAGGCAGCAAGAGAGAGAGTATGAGGCTCACTTGTACGTAAAAACAACTATGAAGGCTCTCTACCACCTAGAAACATGCAGCATGGGCACCAAAAACAAAAAAGAGGTTCTATCTACAGTTTCCTATGTTCAGAAGGCTCTAATTCACGGAAGAATAACAATATTTGAAGTATAACGCAATGTTATATATTGTAGTTTATGAATAAAAAAAGGAGACCCTAAGGTTTGGAAAGGGACCAGGTATCGATGTAGAATGCAAGGGAAACCAAATCCTATGCTATATGCTTGGATAAGACACTCCAATTTCATTCATCAACTGCAAAACTAGGTAAAACACAATGAATATTGGTCAAAATAGTAAAACAATGACCAAAACTATATCAAAGTGGGTAAAAATATTAAATTTTTACTATAAATAGTTCATTTGGTTTGTTAAAAACAACTCATTTGGTTTTTTTGCCTTGTATAGTCCAAATTTTCCCTCAACTTCAACTGCTTCGTACAAGCCAACCGATGGATGGAATCATGAACCGAATGTTGCAGGTAGACCATATCATCCTTAACTTGCATTTCAATCCATTATTTTTTATGTTTATGCAAAATTTAGGCCTTTTGGAGAGGTTGCAAGGACACCACGTAGGAACCATGTGTAGCTCGTTGCAAACTTGTGAATTTAAGAAGTATTCACGGGTATGCAACAGACAACCCATGAATGGTACGCGTTATTATAACTAGGTAGTCATGTTTTTCTACAGATAGGGTGTTTTACCTCTATAATGGAAAAAATGATATTTTGCAGGCATCATGGTGTTGAAATGGAGGGGAAGAGAGAATAAGGATATGGATAGGGCAGCACTGGGAGATCCATTGACCTTAAATTCCCTTAGAAGATGCAGTTTATCGATGTTTTTCTATATTGCAAACATGCATGCTCAAGTTCATTTGTTGGAGTATTTGGTACACATATGGGATCCTGAGCAGGATGTGTTTGATCTCCAAGGTGAAACACTTGAAATAACCATCGAAGACATCTATTTTATCACCGGTTTATCCCATAAAGGGGCACCATTAAGCTTGATGGGAACTAGATGTGGGGGTGACCCACTCTGTGTGCAAGATTATGTGAACACCTATTTCCTTCCAAGTACACAGAAGTTGGGTACATAAATACCAATTGCCCATATAAATAGATTCGCCCTGAAATTTATTATCAGTACCATCACCCGGGTGGTCGGTACATCTGTATTATACTTAGCCATGTGGAACCACATGCATCTAGGAGTGGAATGTCTACAAAGTGTGGTTTTTTATTGGTGCACTGGGCTAGTCATGAACATGAAGAAGAAATTATTAGATAGCAAGTTGGGGAAGAAGAATTTTTTTTTCTATTCTAGTATCCTAGAAACTTTCATGTTTGAGCAGGTTCCCGCTTTGAGCCCCAAAGTGAGAATTTCACCAGCTCCTCCACATGATCCTAGACTCACATGGTGGGGTGATGTGTTCCTTCATTAAGGTGGTGGTGAAATTTTGGGTAGGTTTTATGATGACTTCTATGCATGGTGGGTAGGCAAGTTCCTTCCTTCAAGTAGTTACCCTATGTAGGTCTAGATTTTCATGTCAATCCAGAGCTAATTCTTCCTCCATGATGTGCATCGGAAGAGATGGGTAAGTTTTAATTTTCATGTTTTTTAATTTTTACGAAAATTTTGTGTGTAAGTGTATGTATACATATGCATATTTATACAAGTCTAAGTCATACTATATGATGCAGATGTTGGTCCCGTTTGGCCAGATGGCCACCCTGGGGCCTATAGATGACTGACAAATGTAGATGATGGTGAATTCATGCTTCGAGTGGTGGAAGGAAAGTTATATATTCTTACCCATGATGCTCCTACACTAAGGATGGAGAGGATCCCCATTGTTATGCAGGAGCATGTAGTGGGGGTAACTCCTTCCTAGATGCATCTCTTGCGAAGGGTATCTAAGGTTTTTTTATGTTATGCAGAGGTTGTGGTGGAGGCATCTGAGGCTGCAGAGTCTCCATAGTTTTTAGCATCATGAGATATTTTGATCCTATTTTGTATTTTGATGTACTTATTACTAGATCTTCGGACCAGGACTTGATGTATATGGACACACACACACACACACACACACACACACACACACACACACACACACACACACACACATATATATATATAAATGAAAATTTATTTACATGTGTTTCTATGTATCATTTTATGTGTTTTACAGTGTATTTGTCAAATGTCAATCTAAGTTGTAATTATCATATGCATCAGTAACTATACTTTGATTCCTTGGAATGTGATTGTATATCAGGGATAATTTTAGCGGCAAATTTTAGCCCAGTGGGATATTTTTCCATGTTTTTCTCCCAAAGAAGATTCACCATTTTGCATTTTTTGAAGGACTGTTTTGCCCAATTTTGATGGGGTAAATTTTTTGCACCCTAAAAATCGCCAAATTATTATATAAACGATATAAAATACTTGGAAATTAAAATAATTTTTGAAAAATATCGCCAATCATTTTATAGTTGGCATTTTAATAATTTGTAATATTCGCCAACATTTATACACTTTTAAATAAGTATGGTTCCTTAAAATCATCCCTGTTGTATATAACATGTTCAAAATGTCTTTCAAGTAACCTAATTCATAAAAACTAATGTAATAAAGTAGGATGTCTCACCTGATAAACTCTATTAAGTTGATAGACCACTAACTGGGAGTAAAGTCTGACCTCCAGATAGGTAATACTTTGCACAACAACATCCCTCAATAACTCAATAAAAACACTATATTCAGCCATATTGTTAGTTGCAGGACCTAAACAAGCACCTCCCAAGGCAACTAGTTGTCTCATGGGTGCATGAATGACCCAAGAAGTTCAATCCAGATTGCAAGTGTAAAGGCTTGCACCATCTGCGAGTCCTATGAACCATTCCATAGACATGTGAAACAAAACCAAATCTACATAAGTAACACTAATCAAATGATTACTATTTACATAGTTATACAACTATAGTACAAGAAAAACTTATAATCACTAGGCATAGTACTTTTTCAGGTAGATCCTATTTCAAGGCTCAGCCAACGTTTTACTGTCGTAATTAATCAATTCATAAGAACACTTCTTTAAGACCTTAGACACAGTGTATGGGCCTAACCATATTGATTTTAAATTCCCTTCCCCCAGCGGTTCCTTATCCTATTCATACACCATGAGAAGTTCTCCTTTAGAAAAAACCCTACGTTTGACAACTTTGTCATACTGGTTTTTGAACCATGTTGTGTGTGCTTCATTTATTTTTAACACATCTCTTCATTGTTCATCTAGGTGTTCTATATGCAACAGGCATTCTTCTATGTCTGAAGTATTGAGTAGAACATGTATTTCAATCTTTAGAGACAATATCTCGCATTCAACCGAAGTGACTACTTCCACTCAATGGCTGAGATGTAAGGGGGAGAATCTCGTAGAAGTATTGATTGTCATTTTGTATTCCTAAAGTGCAGGATATAACATAATATGCCAATTTGACATACTTGCATTAATAGTTTGATTTGGAATGGTTTTTAGTGTTTTATTAATATCCTCTACCTATTCATTCGCTTGCGAGTAAAAGGAATATAAGTGGTTTTATTTAAACGCTAGAAAATTAGTTAGTTCAGTCATAATTTTGTTTTGAAAGCGATTTCCATGGTTTGTGACAATTTGCTTTGGTATATCGGACCTAGTAATAATTTGGTTAAACACGAAATATGTTGTTGTTTCACCGTCGGATTTAAAGTTAGGAATTCCCTCTTCCCACTTGGTAAAGTAGTCTACAACAACAATTATGTATTTATGCTTCCCAAAAGATACTGGGTTGCAAATCATGAAGTATACCCTCCACTTGGTGAAGGGTCCTACCGTGGCAATGGGATGTAAAGGAGTAGGATGTGACCACATTTTTCTGGTCTAAAGATGACATGGATGACAATGTTTCACATTTTCCACACAAACTTTAAAGATAGTGGGCCAAATTTTTCTGGTTCATTGCTAACCCAGATAAATTACCCCCACACACTCTACTCTATGAATCATTTAAGACAAAATCTGTCTCCTCATGAGTGATACAACAACATAGAATAGAATTTACCCCTCTTATATACAAGGTGTCTACGATAATGAGTTAGTTTTTATCATTTAACCGCAACTTATGCCGCTTCTCTCGTGAGAAGGTAGCTATACATTTCAAATTATGGATATATATCAAAACATCTCCGTAGAAAGGGATCATCGATTGAAATTAGGAAGATGTGTTCGTCAGGAAAAAAATCGTCGTCTGTTGTTATAATTTCATTACTAGGTAAATCAAAGAAAAGTGTTGTGAACACTAAATACTTTTTCGATTTAGTAGATTGGAATACAAATCAAACTCCTAGAGTATGACAATAAATTTGTTAATTTTTTCTTCGATAATTTGTTGGGATAGGACATATTGAAATGGGTTTATGTCTTCTACCATGGTATTTGCCTCAAGTTATATGTAGTGACTAGACCTTTGAACAACATATACTACTACCATGGATAGATTCTCGACGTGCAAATATCATAGTTCATATCCAGCCAAATCCTGACTAAGATAACAGATGATGTGCTCTTGGAATTTTTCATCTTCCTGAACTAGTACTACCCCAACCATATATTATGATGTGGCTATATACAATATAAAATCCTTTGTGTAATTTGGTGGATGCAATAACGGGGAATATAGTAATTCTTTCTTTAATTCCTCGAAAGACTATTGAGAGGATTCATCCCATATGAATGGGGTGTCCTACTTAATTAAGCACATGAAACTGTTCATTATCTTGGCATAATTCACTATGAAATGTCTAAAAAATTTAGACTTACCCTGTAGACTTTGAAGTTGTTATATATTTCGAGGAGGAGGAAGACTAATAATCGCCTCGACTTTTAAAGGATCGGCCCTAATACCTTTATTGGACACTATGAAACCTAACACCCGCCCCAACTCTAAACAAAATATGCACTTATGGGAATTTAAGTGAATCTTATAGTGTCCGCATATTTCAAATCCAAACCCAGATGTTCCGGATGGTCTTTTATTTTCCTAGAATGAGCCGAAAGGTCATCCAGGTAAGGTTCGACAATAAGCTTTATATTGTGAAAAGAAAATTTCATATCCCTTTGGAAAGTGGCCTCGACATTCTTCAAATCAAATGGTATTTTATTATACACGAAAGTACCCCTCAAGAAAATGAAGGAATTCTTGTGTTGGTCCTCAGATTTAATTTGGATTTGATTATATCCCAAGAAACCATCCATAAAATAAAAGACCTCGCTACTAGCACACATGTCAATGATTTGATCAATGAAAGGTGTGGGGTAGTTATATTTATGACATGCCTTGTTTAGGTCCCTGAATTATGTGGAGACATGTATAGTTCCTTGCTTCTAGTCCACCAGGACTAGGTTGGATACCGATTCTGTTAAGGACATAAGGTATATGAAACCATTTCTTAATAAGTTTTCTACTTCAACCTTAATGGCTACCTCTTTCCATGGACAATTCCTGGTATCTCCTCGTACGACCAAGAAAATACATTGCAAAATTCCTTAAATAAAGTTGTATAAGCGACAACTTCTTCAGGTGAAGATTTTGCTCTAGTGAAAAAAATTCCCATGACATTCGGTTTAGTGGAGATGTTGATGGGTATGATTTTGGATATGTTTTCCATATTTTCTTCAGTGAATAGTCCTTTCTTGGGAAAAGGATTTACGATTTGACTAACACCTTCACTCAATATAACATGGAACTCAGAACTTTCAATCCTTCTCAGCTCTGGTAGGAAATAAGACTTGTGATGTAAGTCTTCACATACTTTATTAGGTCCTATCATTTCCTCCAAAATGGCTTCATGAAATGGAAAACCCATATCTAATAAATCACGTGAATAGGTTGATTCGACTTCCCATGATGGTACATAGGATTCCTCTTAGTCCTCTGAGATGGAAGGAGTCAAGAGGGGATTGGTATTAGCATCAACTGAAGCTTGGTAAGATATTTCTGGTGCTGACAATGGCACATAAGATTCGTCTTGTGAAGGGACAACCCATGGATCGATCCTATCTACAACTATACAAACAATTTTCCCTATACTAGTCATTCCTAAAAAGATGATAGGAGCGTGAAAATCAAAAGTTCCCATCAATGATGTATACATCCAAACTCCTATACTTTCATTTGTTGGGCATGATTGATCAATCAAAGTAACATTAGACTCTGATGTTTCTATGTGATTCTTCCATGTATAATACAATTACTAAACAGTCACAATCTTTCTTTCATGGGGGAAAACAAGGAAACATAAAACAGATGACAAAATAACACACATGGAATATGTCCAAATCCTTCCCAAGAGTAAATTGTAGTCCATAGGAGCATCAACAACCTCTACTTCTACTAAAACCATTTTTCCTACCAATTATATATCAAAAGAAGGCAGTATATCCGTCAAAAGTGGTCAATAAGGTATTTTATGGGACCAACTCCAGGGATCCCAAATCTTTCCAACATGAAACAAACATCACGCATGTAGATGCACCTTCATCTATAAGATTTTATTCATTTGTTTTACTGTTTTGGACTACTTCGATTTGGAAGGACACATGATAGGGTAATCGGGGTTTGACATTAGCCAAGTCAAACTTAGTTGTTAAGTTTGCAAAATCAGAACTATCGATGGCCCGTAGAAGTGCATTACGATGAGATGGACAAATTTGCAACAATTCAAAGGCAGACATAACATAAGTATTTTGGGCTAGATCTTCCACAACCGAATAGTTGGGAGGGGCCCTCACATTAGGGTTATGGTACGTCTTATTGAAGACACATTTTGTTATCTTTGGCATGGGTTCAATCAGTTTTTCAATCCAAAGCGGGGTTAATATCTCGATAGGTTGTTTGTCTTTCTGTGAAGATTCTGATTTGTAATTCTTATCTCGATTTTGTAACAAGGTATGGGATCAGACCATGTTAATGTAAGATTGATAAGCATGGGGAGTATTTTGGATGCCCCCGACATTCTTTTTTTCACTTGAAGTTGAATTTTTCCCTTGAAAAAGAGGATCCTTAAGGAAAGCAGGTTGTTTCTTCAACAACTTCTGAGCTTGTTCCATTAAAGGGAATTGATAGGTCAAGTGGCCCTCCTGACAAAGTTTATAGGGGAACTTTACCATTTTCTTCTCTTTCTTTCCCCACTCAACATTGTTTATGGGATTTTGCTTGTTTTGATTTCCCTCCCATCTTTTCCCTTAATTTTTCTTCCCACCGGAATCCTAAGTTCCCTTCGGTCTAGATTGTGCAAAAAAAAATTATGCATTCTAAGGGGAGGGGGTTGCACCGTTGGTTGCTTCCACTGCAAAATAATTCACTTATAATTCATGTATTTGTTTTTCTAGTGATTCTACATTGGGGGACTGGACTTGATCCAGATGGAGATCGATGGCCACCCACCTATTCCACTGGCTCAAAACAATTGTCCATTGTGGCAGTTTCCTAGTTTATTTTCTACAATTTTTTTAGTCCTAAACTTCTGGGGCTGTTTTGAGGCCCTAAACGATGTTTTTTGGATATTTAGGGAAAAATGGTTACCATTGGCATGCATTTGGTTGACCAAAAGTTGTAAATATTAGACAGACCTTTCCAACAAGCTATCAAACACCCAAATCGGAGATCGTATGCAAAAGTTATGACCCCGGGAAGTTTACTGTTCAACTTACCACCTTGGGGTCGCAAACTTTATGACGGTTCATCTTCTAGGGTTAAGTTTTGGACTTTTGGGGTTGTCACCTCATTCTTATTATAAATAGGCCCCTTTGGCCTCATTTTGTATTCATCTTGGCACGGATGAGCGTAGAAACCACATCTCTTCTCAGAGATAGCTACCACCATTCTAGCAATTGTATTACAGTTTGTTCTATTTCCACCATTTAATAGAATATGTGTTTACTGTATCTCTATTATCTTTGCAAAATGTCTATTATTATGACTCTGTATCTGCTATTTCATTTCATTCACACATAAATCCAGATTAGGACTTAACCTATCATTCCATTGGCATGCATTCCAGGTTTTGTTTTTGCAAAGTCAGTATTAGAACTTGGTGCGTTTGGTATAATTTTGTAGAGAATCCCAGGATGAGCATAGATCGGATCAAGCTGCTGGGATCTAAGAATGGAATCATCTTCAGTTGTTACTCCTGAAGTTGAAATGTCCTTTGAAATATAAGGAAATATGGATTTCAAGAACCATTCTAGCATAAATTTGGGACGAATATTAGCTTTAATCCACCTCTTTCTTCTTCTTCACTCCTAAATATGGTCAGAGATGTGAGTAGCTTTATTCTGCCAAAAATTTGACAAAATATTAGTACCGACATGATACTGAACTTGAATATGAAAGTGGCCGAGGAAAACAGTGGCTAAATAAAGAAAATAGTCATAGGAAGTAGACAAAAGTTAATATACCTTTTGGCTTCCATGCTTGTCATATTTCTTTGAAAAATCCTCAACCGAATTATTTATCATTCAAAGAGTTTAAAGAGCACCACAAGTGAAAATTTGTGAGATGGTCACCAAGGTCCTCTCTGGTTTTTCTTTCAGTTTTTGGGACATCTGAAGGCAGCTTGATGGGGACTGGTGGGCAAGTTGAATCATAGAGCATAGGGTCATTCATTAGTGTCAATAATTCTAGCAAGTTCAAGGTTTACAAAAAAATAATTTGGGGCCGATCCAAGGTTTGATATTGGGGATTTGGGTGTGAGGAAGTGCATACACCAACGTTCCCATAAGGTTGGTTGGGAATTCCCACAACCACCGGCTATGAAGAAGTGATAATGTTCTAAAAAGGGTTCCATCCAAAATCTAAGGCATTACTGACTTGAGGTGTGTTATACTAATTTTGTCGAGTTCTGACTGAGACAGGTTTCATTGATACCAAAGCTATTAACCCTCCACCAAATAGTGAAAAGGTAGAGCTTCCAATCGGTGCAGTTGAGACCCGAATTGAGGTTTAAAAAATGAACCGTGAGAAAGGATCCCGACTTCCAGAAGACACACTTGTTGAATTAAGTGCAGGGCCTGCATATAGCAAGGATGGAGGAATATGTCCTCCATACCAAGGATACCCTTGTACGAAATGAGTGGGACCACTAGGAGTGTTCTAAAAATTTTGGAATAGGGAAGAGGATGTAAAAGGAATATTGGGTATTACATTAACCACCACATTGGAAGAGATGGTAGTAGGAATCACAGGTATTGAGGTACTAACCACTCTAGCACTCAGAGTGTAATGTCCCTTTTTTTAATTTTTACCAAAATTCCCAATTTTCCATTTTTTTCACAATTTTGGCTCTTGACTAGTTTTAGTGTCTTGGTCTCCAAATCAGTCCAATTGCTCCCAAATATTAATATAAGATGTATGAATTATATAATAACTTAATTATTATGTTCAAGGATTTATTATTTCCCTCCAATCACTTATGAAAGTCTGTACTAAATTCTGAACAAGATATCTAATGATTTTACTGGCAATTTTGGGCTCAAAGCCCCCCTCAGGTAAGTGGTAGAAATGGCTTCCAAAAGTTGCAGAAACCAACTCAAATTATCAAATTGAAGTAGGGGATGTGTATAATACATTATCAGAGACCCATATGCATAACCAATCAACCTTCCATGGCTTTTATCACTTCTTTCAATCAGATATAAAAAAACTAGTTTTGGACCCTTTGGGAAATGAGGTGTAGTTTGCTCCAATTGCTATGAAATTCAACCCAATGGACACAAATTATCAGTTACTGAAAATGAAACCCATAATATATTTTAATGAAATTCCATTCATTCATAAAGTATCAACATTTTATACATCCATTCAAATCCATAATGTTGGAATATATTAAACCCACTCACAACTTAGGATAAAATAATTAATCATTATTTGATTAATTATTCACCCACTAGCTTAATTAATTGGCATCCACTTGCACCTTAAATTCAATACATGCCATCTATATCCTAGGAATGATTTATTACCAATTCTGAGTTGATCTTGACCACCTTTTTACCATCCATAATTAGTATACAGGACTTTACAGCAGATTCTGCTTTATTCTACTTTTTCTGCTTTTCCTGGGAGCTTTTGTTTCCAACCCATCCTCCATTAGTTTTTCTCCATTTTATAGGATTAGCATTTTATTTCCATCTCCTTTACAACTCACTCATGCTTTTTCCAACTCGTGAGGTCCTTGATAGATTTGGTAAGTGCTTTAGCCACCTATGGGGGTTTGCTATATTTTGGTAAGTCATCCTTTTTGAGCTTTATGAGTTGTTTTCATAAAATTCGATTTTCCTATGAGAGATTTAATATTTATGTACACTATTATTCATAATTATTAAATGGAAGGATACACACCAATATTCATCTCTTCATTCATGCGATTTAGTCTCTTTTCTTCTCTCCCTTTTTCCTATGTATGCTTGTCAGAATTCTTAGTAGCAAGATCTATTTCTTGGGTTTCTTCTTAGAATCATTGTGCATAGAATTGATCTATTATTTCTACATGGTATCAGAGCAGTAAGGTTGATCAATTTCTATAGAGTTGAGGAGCGCTTCCAGTCTCCTATCCCTCTCTGAAGAACAGCTTGTCTAGCTTACAAGATTTTCTCCTTGTTTGTTTTGCAAGTTGCAGAGAGTATCTCTTAGAGCATATCAACAAATTCAATATGGGTTCAAAATTTCCTCTACTATCTCCTTTCAACTATTCTGATTGGAAGCAAAAAGATGAGTGCATACTTGAAGAGGCAATGTCTCTTTGATGTCTCCATTGGTGCATTGAGTGAACCTAAGTCTTATGAAGAGAAGATTGATTGGATAAATAATTGTGATAGAGATTATGGAATTATGTGTTTGGTAATGTCTCCAAATATATATCATCTCATATATTATGCTGAATTTCCATTTGATCTTTGGAAAATTTTGGACAAAGCTTTTGGTTTGTAGGAAATTGAAGATGAAGCATGGAGCGAACCTAGCATCTCCTCTTGTTCTCTCTCTCAAGATTTTTTGGCCTCTACATTATTTGATGAATTTGATCATGATGAATAATTTTCTCATACAGTTCATGTTGCTACTACCCTCATTGATTCGAATGCTTCCTCCTTCAATGAAGAAGCAAATATTGAAGAGCCATCTTTTTCTGTGTCTCTTGAAGGTGATTTTTATTCTTATGATACTATTGATGAAAAAGAAGTAACATATGGAGCTGCTTCTGATATTGATTATGATACTATAACCCATTCATTTTTCTCTCAATATCCTATCTTAGATTCTAATATCTATGTGCCAGATTCTTTACACCTCTTGCATACCTCTCTCATTGATGGTGCGCAACCTAGTGACTTACAGGATGTTTGCTTATCCACATCAAGCCTTATTTGTGTCATACCACTTACCTTACTTGATCTCATGTGATTCAGCATATCCTCCTTTGTTCTTGGCATCAATAATTAGAGCCTTCTTGAAGATTGTGAACATCTCATTCTTTCCTCCTTTCATACAAAGGATTCATTACCAGTGTATTCCCATGAGTCTATTGATATGCTTATATGTGATCCTTTGGATTCTGATTTAGAAGCATATTTGCAGGTTGATACACATATAATACCCCCATCCATACCATCTACCATACCTCTGAATAATCCAAAGACTATGCAAATCCCAAGCTCACTAGTTGATTCCTCATTGGTCTCTTATGCAGTGATATTTATCTTACATGATTTGAAGTCTTTCCTAAATTTTAGTGGCTGGTTATCCATGAACTTAGTCATATATGGATTGATATTAAACATGTTTGGATCTACTCTAAACACTTATGGTTCATATCTTATGCCCATCCATCATTCATATTTTCACACCTATCAGTTTTCCCCAGTTGCTCATAATTTTCCTAGTCTAGCCCTATATCCTCATGGAGCCATTGAAGCCTTTGTCCTTGTTTTTCTATATGATAATATTTCTGATATATCAGAGTTTTATTAGACTCATATCATATCTATATAGGTGCTACATCAGATTGGAATATTGACATGTGATCCACATCATAATTTTGCAGCTATTCAGGGAATTGGGTGTGAAATAAATTGCCTTATTTTTTGTACTCTTTGGGAAGGAGTATGCACAGATATCTTTTCCATTTCAGATCATGTTTGCAGATCATAGTTTGACAATAGCAAGAAGCATTCAGATAATGCTCCTACTTCATCAGTTGATGAGATACAAGGAGTCTCTCCTCTTCCTTCTTGCAGGTTCTACACTCCAACGCATGATCATGGAGTTCATGATTTCTTCAACAAGTCCTTCATCCAGAAGCAGTTCAGTCAGCTCATTAAAGTGAAGATGAAGATATGTTGAAGACACATTTCAAATTCTATGCCTTTTCCTATCTTGAGGGAGGATTTTCCCCATGTGGTTTTGCCTCTTTCCTAACTTTTCTGGACATAATAATTGTTAAAGGGTGACCATAGCCTTGTTGTTGGGCCCTATATGCATCCATATGCATCCATATTTTTTTGTCATACCATCATAAATTCAGAATTATAGGGGGTTGTTGGAATATATTAAACCCACTCACAACTTAGGATAAAATAATTAATCATTATTTGATTAATTATTCACCCACTAGCTTAATTAGTTGGCATCCACTTGCACCTTAAAGTCAATACATGCCATCTATATCCTAGGAACAATTTATTTCCAATTCTGGGTTGATCTTGACCACCTTTTGACCATCCAAAATTAGTATATAGGACTTTACAGCAGATTCTACTTTTTCTGCTTTTCATGCATTTCTATGGATAAGATAAAAGCTAATCAACTAGGAAACTGGGAGCTTTTGTTTCCAACCCATCCTCCATTAGTTTTTCTCCATTTTCTAGGATTATCATGTTATTTCCATCTCCTTGACAACTCACTCATGCTTTTTCCAACTCTTGAGGTCCTTGATATATTTGGTAAGTGCTTTAGCCACCTATGGGGGTTTGCTATATTTTGGTAAGTCAGCCTTTTTGAGCTTTATAAGTTGTTTCCATACAATTCAATTTTCCTGTGAGGGATGTACTATTTATGTACACTATTATTCATAATTATTCAATGGAAGGATACACACCAATATTCATCTCTTCATTCATGCGATTCAGTCTCTTTTCTTCTCTCCATTTTTCCTGTGTATGCTTGTGAGAAATCTTAGTAGCAAGATCTATTTCCTGTTCTTTTTCTTGGCATAATTGTGCATAGCATTGATCTATTATTTCTACACATAAATATTACAATATTTTACAACAAGGTAGTGGGGAAATGGCACTATTTTTTCATTATTGCGCAATAATACATGATATTTATTGGCCTTTCGACCTGATATATTTCTGAAATTAAATGTCAAAGCATTGAAATTTTAACACAAAATACTGGAGCAAGAGAATCTCACCCAAAGAGATGAATATCTCACCAAGTGCGCCTCACTCCGTAGAGCTGAAATATGGTGAGAAAACTTGAGATGAAAGGAAGAACAAGTTGAACTTGATATGTCCACAATATGCTGTATATTTCACCTATAACTTATTACTCCATTTAATCTCCTTTAAATACCTAAGTGGCCACTCCAAACACCAACTAGGATGGGAATCTTTCACCCTCGAAATTGGCTAAGGCATGAACTAGTCATCCACTGGCTCTCTCTCTTCACAATAACAATTTTCACAAATGATCAAAAGGCCCATTTCTTGTTTGCTTCCTGTATTTTATAAAATTCCTTAGCATTTTAAGGTTCCCATTCCATATACAAAATCAATCCAAGTCGAGTTAAGGTGTGTACTCATGAATTGACATGTGTCCCCTCTTTCTTAGCCTTCCACCTTCCCCAAATTTGAGTAGGAGCCCATTGAGCTTACCAAAATCACATGAGAGCTCTATTTGATGGTATATTTTGACCTGAAATGTCATACATGTCATATTTCAGCCTTCATATCTGACCTGTGCCATAATTGTCATAGAATCTCCATCATTGGTGCGATAGATGTCATAAATGTAAGGGGAATCTAGCCAAGTGTCCATGAAACTCCCATTTAGATCTTCCTCTCCCCATGTAAGTTACAATTCATACCAAATTTGACATATCAGGTATATGGACAAGTATATTAACCTTATAATCCATCCAAAAACATTAGGCTTCTCATATATTCGAGATTGCAAGAGGAGGATGCCATTTAACATAAGAATTCTAGCTTGAGTGGGCCCCATAGTCTCCATGTGTCTCCAATATCCATAGCCATTTCATTTTTCAAGTGAATTAATTTAATTAAATCCATTAAATAAATATTTTTTCCTTCTAGTGTCTAAACACCATTTATTATCTCCCTTATTAACTTTCCAATGTTTCCACCCAACCTAGGGAACTAGTAGGATTGATGGAATTTTTGTGTTATGCAATTATTTAAAATGGGGACATTACACAGAGACAAAGGAGTAGATGGATTAAAATTTAAAGATACTATTGGTGCATTAGGTATGTTCGACATCGACAGACTCACATGCAGAGGAGATCCTCCACCAGCTAACATAGTTGAAGTAGGGGTATGGATGTCCCCAGATCCATCTCTAGTATTCGACATGAAAAGACTTGATGGAATACCAAGACCAGGTTGAATGAAAGGCCTAACTTAAACAAGGACAGGACCTCCCAAATTAGTAAGAGGTGAGTTTTAATTCCTTCCAAACTCTTCATCCTACAAGTCTTGAATTTATACTGATGGTCGACCAGCTTGATTGTACCTAATTTCAGGTTCCCCTAGACTTTCACTAAGACCAATCAGTTCAAAAGAACCACTTGTGTTGATTCTTTTCCTTCTAGGTGGTGGTGGAGGATCCTTATTTTTAAGTGGAGGAAGGCTTTGCAAACTTTATGATCTACAGGGATGTCAATCCTCCACAGATAAATATTTTTAAATCAAACAACTAAAAGGTCATACTATATCACAAGTAATCCAAATAACACACCACTAAAAATTTTCCTAAGTATCATAACCAGGTGGATAAAGATATGTTTTCCAAAGGAATGTCTGGGATGATGAGGGCCTAGAATAGACCAGTGAAGAACTGGAGAGGAGTTATCCGAGGTCCTAGTACAAGTTTTCTGGGTGCAAACAATTGACCACCAACCATCCTCCCAAATTATTGCATAGGCTTTACTCCCTTGTATTCCCTAGGTACAATGGAAATATCCTTCCACCGTAACTTGTGTAGAACCCCTATGGTAAGATATTGTGGTTACCAGATCTACAAGAAATTTATGGAGGACCATTCATTCCTCTAACTGATGTGCATGGGAAGGGTAACAAGCCCAAAATTCAAGTAGTACCAGCACCACACAGAGCCAAAAGGTGGTATTGAATGAACCCCCATACACACAACAATCTTGGTTTATGATCCACTGAGTATTGGAGGGGTATCTCCGTAACTCAAGCTTCATGTGACCTCATCATTAAATTTTTTGTTAGAGGATATTTCCTATTTACCTTCCTATAGAAATGGGTTTCTTAAGTGACAGACCACTATTTTCTGAATTTAAAAAGTTTCAGATAGTTATATATAGCCCTAATCTGAAACCCTAGCCTAATCTAGTTGGTGATGTCCCTTAAAAGAAAAATTGTTACCAATAAATTTTAATTATGATCGTTCTTTTAAGGATTCTTATTACTCGAGGGGGGTGACTGTGCAACTTATGATGTTCTTGGACTTGACTATAAAGCGAAAATATGGTGTAAATTAACTTGTATTAACATTTCCATTTCATTTTCCTCTTTCCCTTTTTCAAAAAATAATGAAATTTTAACTATTGAACTTTGTGAATCAAATGAAAGAAAAATTTCTTTTCTTTTTGAAAAATACAAAGCAATGTACAATATGCCTACTTAAGACTAATCATGCACCTAAAATGCTTTTTTTTTGTATTTTTTCCAAAAATGAAAGTGAAAGATGCTAATTTTTTGCACATATAGGCTAGAGTTATGAACATATGTAACAGCAAGACTCAAAAACAAATCTCACCAAAACAAAATATGGAGACTTTACACATTGACAAATTATTACTTGGATTGAACTATCCATATACTTAACCAAAACAGAGTAGTTTAAAAAATTGAGAGAAGTAACAGTAGATAAACTACTTAAGCAATATGACAACAAGCAGAAGCAAGCATTAACATAGGTTAAAATCTTAGAGACTACTTATACTCCAACCAAAAGTGCTCAAAAAAGAGACCTAAAATCCTTAAATTCACACTCAACCTAACTTACCCAAAGAAAATATTACAAAATAAAATCAATAAATACTTGCAACAAATCACAGACGACTGAATCTTAAGGTTGAAGCCCCAGGAGTAGTCATACATTCAAAGAAAAATCAGAGAAATAAAACCCTAAGATTCTAGACATCTATCTACATGAAAACATGACTATCTAGCGATAGCCCTGCATAGCACTTGTCACTGTACTTTAGGAAGCCCACAAATTCTCTAGTAAAATGTGACTATAAGTATAGGAAACCCGTGAATTCCCCCAATATTTTTCAAAAAGAAAGAAAAAGGGGACCCAACGCAATAAGGGTTTGACAGACAGACTAAAAATAGACTTATTGCAAACCTCAAGCAGGACCAGGAAATACAAAAAACTGCAAAATAATTCACATTAAGAGACCCCAAAACAAACTAGACTCCCCAGTAGAGTCACTGATTTTGTTGTTAGGGAAAATAGACCTTATGGATAGGGGTTATAGGCCACCAACTCACTAAGTGTTTTACTTGCACACAACTAGGGCTTTACAAGCATCGATCAGAGAATGAGAGAAAGAGAATGTGTACCTTATTCCTGTAGGTTGATCCTAGCTTTCTTCCTCTTCTCCAATGCTCTTTTTCTCCAATATTTAGTACATGCAACAAATATTTACCCTTCCTCAAAGTATCTACTACTATTATAACAGTTGAGATATGAACATATAGTGATTGCATTCAAATAAAATTACAACCTATATCCATACTCAAAACATTAGAAGTATACATTTAGACATTGATATAAGGAAAACATTATTTATTAACAGAGATCTGGAAACATTACAATAGCCTCCTTTCTAAACAAGATCCTCTGCAAACCAAGACCTAAGTCTTCTTGCTCCTCCTCTCCATAGAATCCTCCAGCATAACCTTGCTTCTCCCAAGTTGGTCTCCTTTCCTCATACCCTTCCCTTCTTTTTGTATTTTCTTGTAGGGAATGAATTCAAGGGTTAGGATGGTTGGGGAGGTTTGGGAAGTTATCAAACCGAGCCCAACAACCCCTAGTTAATCATCTTTTTTTATTTTAACAATTCTTTATGGAATTTGTGACTTTGTATGGAGAAACTCGTGAGTGACACACAGGTTTCCTTAAGGAAACTAGTAAATGCAACATTTGGGATAACAGGAGGGTTGCACATGGGTAACACATGAATGACACATGATATGATAGAAGGAATATCACAGTTACAAGATGAATACTAGTGCAAAAAGGGTCAATGTTGGAGTGATCAGGGTGTATCAAGGATCCAATCCATCTATAGGGTTAAGGCTACTTCAATCCAAAGTTTCCTTTTGTGCAATGATAGAGTTAATGTCATTACTCAGGTGGAGAAGTTCCATTTTATGGTATAACAATAGGAATACAAGAATGAATCCATTCACATCCACTTAAATGATCAAAATTTCTATTAAAGCGGTTGTAGCCGAAATAAAAAAAGGTACATACATACAAAAATATAAATTCATAAATCATCCTATAAGAAGAGAGTACTCAACCCATAGAAAAGGTACATACAATGAAAAATCAGCTAGCATAAGTCTATCAGTGTCATTGGTCTACAAAATTGCTTTGCAATATTCACATTAGAAGGAAAACTCAAATATACAGCTATGTTGCGAAGAAATTGATGAGAGTGAAGATCAATACAGTCTCGAGGACTTCAGAAAGTCAGGAATAATTCGCTATTTGGAGAAGTTTCTTCTTCAAATCTTCCACTGGTAGGAATCATTCGAAGTTGTTTCAAAAGAACCAAAATTTACTCCATTTGTTTCTCTAACCCTTCAATTGTGTTCTTCATAGATGCAATTTTGTCTACATCCTCCAATTAGCGTCTTTTTTAGCATACTATTGGCTCAATTTACTATCATCAATCAGAGCTTACTATTTTAAATGTCAACCAAGTATCCTAAGACTTAAAAGCATATCCAACATCTATGGACTTAGAACTAGACTGGTTTAAAATCTATTGTAATTCAAAGACCTATGGCTATTTAAATTTTGTAAGTATAAAATTACCAAAAATCCCTTACGGGAAATGTATGCAATGACATTTTTTAACTTAAGCACATCTAAACACAAATCATAAAATGGAAAAATTATAAAGACTACAATAATGCTATTCTATTGCTGAAGACATAAACCACTGAGTTCTTTTACAAGAACTGTAAGTTCACAATGTGTTTAGTTTTTCAACAACAGAATAGTAAATCTAAAACAATTCTACAATGGTCTAAGCAATATATAGAAAACCCTACTTGGATTACACGGTCTCAAACTCTCTTGCATTTGAATCGAAATAAAACAGTATTGTTGAATGTGGTTTCCAGATTTAATTAGAATCTATAGCTAAAGAAAATACTTCTACAAGAAAATCAGAAATGCATAAGAGATTGCAATGTGCATCTACAGAAATTAATTTAAAACATACCAATGCAACAACAAAGGAAATGGTGTGCAAACTTAGCAGAGTGGGCCCTCCACTGCTCCGCTCACACACAATGAACTATAAAATCACTAACAACTAAATTGATCTCATAAAAAATACCGCAGCAAATACACTTGCAAATTTGTTTGAAAGTCTAAGTTCTTTATTAATAAAAACGCAGAGTCTCACTCAGTTTTTCCAGATCGCTTTACATGAAAAATACCAATATTTATACTAATTGTTTTCAAACTGAAATGCTACAATGTTGCTCCATATCATAACGATAACTTACCATAACCCCGATCTCACCCTATGATCCACAAAAATAGGAGAAAATCCCTGAAATATCAAAATAGTCTCATTCTTATGCTTTTTGGTAGCACAGGTGGTCGTCTTTGACCCACATAGACTTGACACCTGTGAGGGCTATCACATGAAGTTGTTGGAAAAAAATCCATCCTTGGACATCAAGGATCCTCCTGCATATCTCAAATCTCACCGACTCATCCTGCAAATATCCAAACCTTGGAGAATTTATGGGAAGTTAGAAAATCCTATAATTTATTAAAATTTTGATTTAAATGCTTTTAAAAACTACAAAATTCAATTCATTAAAAAGTAGCAACAATTATACCTTCATTTGATGAGATTCAAGGTTTTATGAGTGAATTATGAGGGTTTAAGAAAGATCATAATGCTATGAAGGGGTGGCTAGAAGGGTTAAGGCATCAAAAATAGGTGTCAAAATAGCACCCAACATCTCCCCCAAGAGGAAGGTGTTGCATGCCCTCATGCATAAGGAGTGTTCTTAAAAACTGAAACTACATATTCCAATGCACAAAACTATTGTTACCCTATGGCTATCAATCCTCTGATAATTATCCTATTTGAGATGATGCATCAATACCAACCCGGGCTACATGAAGAACTTTCAATCTCTGATACCTGGCTTTAGTGACCTCTTTTGCTGGTACCATTTATATGCTTTCTTGGAGATTTGGATATTCTGAACTCTGAGCTTCCTATTATTTTCCCTTAATCTCTCATTCTCCAATTCTAATTCCTTCATTTCCAGTTTTAACTTTTCAACCTTCTTATTGTTTTTGGAGAGGTTCTTCTTCTTCTTTCCTGTTGTAGACTATTTGGAAACAATATCCATCCCAATTTCATCATCTTTGTTCCTTAATTTGTCAACCTCTTGCACTAGGCATTCTTCCTTCTCTTTTTGTTCAGATATAGGAGAAATAATGGCTATGTTTCCTTCATCTTGCTCTTGTTTGTCAACTAGATTCTTCTCAACTATCTGAGCATCTAACTCCAAATTTTCATATGTAGTAAAAATTTTATCTTTTTCCTGGGATTGCAAGTTCTCTTTCACCATGTTTCTGGTTCTTACCCTTCTTTGAGGCTGTTTTGAGCTTGTTGCCTCAGGGTCTTCTATCTCATCTTCAATGTATGTGAGCATTAGTATTTCATATTCTTTCATTATTTCACCTAACTATTCCTCTGGTTCTTCAGTATCATAATGAATTACAAACTGTTGGCATGTCAAACGTTTCCTTTGCAATTCATGGGTAAGGATGATTTTAATGAGCCCTCAATGGAAAAGACTTGAGGTAGTGTCTCCAGTTCGTTTCTAAACAGCTTTAGCCATTTTGGAAAGGCTCTGTAGCAAAAAATAGGGTATGTTGATCTCATAATCACTATTCAAATGTTGCATCAATTTAATATGGTAAATGTATATAATACTAAATATCCCTTCACATGTAAGGAATTTCTAAATAATATATGCCACTTCATCCAAAGGATGGATTAACCGGCTCCTTGGTACCCCCTTCTTCCATTTCACTGAGCCTTCTCTTGACCTGCATAGGAAGGGTACCCATTCCTTCTCTTCAAACTACTTTGTTTTGAATAATCTTTCTCCTTACTGAGGTAGTCCAATTATTTGTGCTAAGATATCTTCAGACAACCTGAAAGTAAATTCCCCTATTACGGCACTCTCTCCATCAAATGAATGGGAAAATTCCCAACTAGCCTTTTCATTGTATCCATCAAATTTCTCAAAGAAGGGAACCCACTATTTTTTTCAACGATCTCTAAACATTTCTCATGAATAGCAGATGAGTTAAATTTCTCTGGTTCTATCCTAGAACCCATTTTTTTTCTTTTACTTTCAATAAGATCTCAAAAGAGAACTCCACTCAGAGATTTGCAATTACTTTAAGAGCCCTGTTCTGCTTTCAACTGATAAAAACAAAAATTTCTTGTTTTAGAATGGGCTTACCTCTCCTCAGGCGATTTCCTCTTCTCAAATGAACCTTGTGTACATCCAATATCTTCTGGCATTTCTATTTTTCTTCGGCTATGCCTGCATAATGCTTCTTCAGCAATTCTACCTCTGTATTTTTTAGTAATTCCTCTCTGCAAGTCATGGAAGTAAGACAAAATGACTTCTATGTTTTTCACATGCTTCTCTACAACAAAACATATCATACATTTTGATAACTGGTTCTGCAAGAATGAGAATGGAATGCAACCCTCTGTGTTTTCATACACCTTCTCTGGGAGTGTGAGGGTTTTCAAATTGGCAATGAGAAATCCACTAAGAAAAAAACGCTAGCAAACTGATTTTGAACCTGGTAATGAGAAAATCAGCAGAGATGATGGAAAATGCTAGCATTGTAATCATGTATTAGTCATGAAGAATTTCTCCTGTGTATTCAACAACCTCTTCTGTAGTTCTAGAAATGAGTAAGTTGACTGCAATAATGAGCAATAGTATCACTATAATCATGAATCAACGCTGGCAATGAGAAAATATACTGACATGATAGACAGCCTCTATAATCGGGAAAAAAAAACTTTGAATTGCTAAATTCTTGGCAGGCTATGTGGAAATGAGGAAATGGTTTCATGTAATCATTTTTTTAAATGGTCATTTCCCACCTCTCTTTAAAATTATGATTTGAATCTTACCTCATATATTTATGTTTATGAACCATAAAGTATCATGTGTTTTGACCTTCGAAGATATACAAATGAAAACTTTGTTCAATTTTTTTATGATTCAATACAAAAATGAATTCTGAAGCCTGCCTGTAAAGTGCAATTTTGGCATGAGACCTGCAACTATTTTATCTTTGACTACCAATTTTGATTCCTGGGGTAGGGGAATGAATGGATGGATGTTCCAAGTGGTGAGGCTGAGAGTGAATGGATAGATATTCAAGGAAAGGAATTCTTTTGTCACATACTAAACAATGAAGAATAATGCAACTTTTAAAAACATTAAAATAAAAAATCCTTACAGACTTTTCTTGCCAATCCCTTGTGCTCTTCATGCTGTTTGGTGTAACTGGTTTAGATTTCTGAAGCTTATTTGATCCTATGAATATCTTCATATGTGCCCCTTATGCAATTATTTCCTGGTTCCTGTAGCTTGGTGTGTCTTTCTGTGCAATTTCTTTTCAATCTCTTCTTCAATTTCTTCTGCTAAAATCAAAACATCAGGTCCCTCTGCTCTTAATCTAACTTGATTTTCAGGTCCCTCTGCAATTCTAAAAACTTTGTGATTTTTTTATTTATTTATTGGAATGAAACTATGTTATGATGCAAAACCAATTTGTGACTTCTACAGGAGGCTTGGAAGGTTTTCTTCCCTCACAGCCCTATTTACTGACTTGTCCTCAAGTTACTAATACTGAAAAAATGATATGTAAAATAACTAAGAAAGAAAATATTTTTGAGAATTTGCAATGGCCAAGTAAAACTTGGTTTTCCAATGAAAATCCAAGTTTAGGATGTGCCATTTTCTTCGTTTTCACAACTAAACTTTGTTGTTTGTTTTTTCTTTTTGTTTTTTTTTTGTTTTTTTTGTCTTTTTGTTTACTCTTTTTTTTCTTTTTTTGTATTGTTTTTATCTTTTAATTATTCAGGAGGAAGCAAAGGGGAAACACCAATGTGTTTTTCCAGGACCACCAGCTCTTGCTATTGAGAAATCTGTTGTAGGAAATCTTCTTTGTTAACATGCTTATTGTAGATTTTCAGCCTATGTCCATTAACTATGAATGTACATGCTGCATCATCTATTGTTTGTAATTGGAGTGAGCCATTGTCAGATACTTCTACAATGTCATATGGACCAAGCCAATGAATTGTGAACTTTGCTTTGAAATTTTTGAATGTTGAATCAAATAGTAAGGCCCAGTCTCCTACCTTAAACTATTTTTTCTTGATGTACTTATCATGCCATTGTGCTCTTTGTTGCTATACCGGAATTGTTTGTTCTATTGGAGCCTGTCTCATCTCATCTAATTGATTTCACTGTATTGTCCTTTATTTTTGTGCTTCAGAAAGTTATACCCCTAAATCAGCTGCTAATTTAAAAGTATGAATTTGAAATTCAGTTGGCAATAACAAATGCTTACCATAGACTAGCTGATAGGGAGTAAAACCGGTACTGTTCTTCCAAGTAATTCTGTATGCCCAGAGAGCTTCATGAAGCTTGTCTGGCCAATCTTTTTGGTGCATTTGAACTGTCTTAGTGATGATTGTTTCCAAAGTTTTATTGGTGGACTCCACTTGGCCATTGGCCTGTGGGTGGTAAGGGGTAGACTTTCTGTGCTTGATTTTGTACTTGTCTGCTATCTCCTGCATCAGCTTAGAATTAAACTGTGCTCCTTGATCTGTGACAATTTATCTAGGAACCCCAAATCGAACAAATATTTCTTCAAAGAGAAAATTGAATACTGTTTTTTCAATTGCTCTGACTAGTGCTTTAGGCTCTACCCATTTTGTAACATAGTCAATACATACCAATATATACCTTTTTCCTTTTGATGGTGGGTTAATTGGTCCAATGAAATCGAGAGCCCATTTTTCAAATGGCTCTATCAAAACCTATGGCTGTAGTGGCATCTCATCTGATGGTATTGGTCTTCCCATCCATTGACAAATATCATAGCTTCTAACATACTTCTTGCAGTCTTTGAAAAGAGATGGCCAATAACACCCTAGGTTGAGTATTTTGTATGTTGTTTGTTTATCTGCAAAATGACCACCACATGGTTCATCATGACAAGATTTCAAAATGTCTAAAACTTCATCTTTCCTAACACATATTCTAATGATAAGATCATATCCTGTATAGAAAATATCTCCATTTTCCCATGTGTGTCTAGCGATTTGTTTAATGATTCTCTTCTTCTCTTTTGATGTCATAGAGGGTGGTAGTTTTATTGATGATAAGTAATTAGCTATATCATCATACCATGGAGTTATAATAGAAATATAAAATAAGTGTTCATCAGGAAAATTATCTGAAACAGGAACAACCTCACCAAAATTGTTTAATCGAGATAAAAAGTCTGCCACTTCATCTTTCCTTCCAGGTCTATCTAGGAAAGTAATATTAAATTCTTGCATCAATAAAATCCATCTTGTTATCCTGCCATTAGTGATAGGCTTGTTCATTAAATACCGTAAGGCAGATTGATCTGTACGTACAAAGATTTCATAACCAGTAATTTAATGATGAAATTTGTTTACAGCATGTACCACTGCCAACATCTCCTTTTCAGTAACTGTATAATTAAACTCTGTAGGGGTTAGATTTTTTCTAATAAAGTAAATAGCATAAGTCATGAGTTTTTCTTTTTGACCCAATGCTTCCCCAATTGCAGTGTCTGATGCATCTGTGGAGATGTGAAATGGCAATGTCCAATCAGGCCCCCGTAAGATAGGTGTTGATAATAACTTGTCTTTAAGTGTCTGGAAAGAAACTTGACAATTAGTATCCCAATGAAAATTTATATCTTTGGAAAGTAATTTGAATAGTGGAAAAGCTATTTTACTAAAATGTTCAATAAACCGTCTATAATAGCCTACATATCCAAGAAAACCTCTCACATCTTTTTGATTTTTAGGTTCTGACAAATTTAAAATGAGTTGTATTTTTGCAGGATCCACATTTATTCTAGATGATGAAATATGATGACATAACACTATCCCTTCATTTAACATCATGAAACATTTTTCATTACTAAGGGAAAGATTTGATTCTATGCATCTCTTTAGGATTTTCTCTAAATTGTCTAATGCATCTTCAAAAGTATTACCATACACAAAAAAATCGTCCATATATACTTCGACACATTCATGAATTAAATCAGCAAAAATAGCGAGGACTGCTCTCTGAAAAGTGGTTGGAGCATTACATAGACCAAAAGGTAAAACCTTATAAGCATATGTACCTGAGGGACATGTGAAAGTAGTTTTGTCCAGGTCTTCCAATGCAATTCTGATTTGATTGCATCCACTAAATCCATCTAAGAATGAAAAATATTGTTTTCTGGCTAGTGCATCCAATACCTGATCAATGAATGGTAATGGAAAATAATATTTAAGCATTGCTTTGTTTAACTCCCTGTAATCCACACAAATTCTCCACTTTCCATTCTTTTTAGGAACAATAACTAATGGAGAAACCCATTGACTGTCAGAAATAGGATAGATGAAGCCTACTTGTAACAACTTTTGACTATGTCTTTCAGTATAGGGTTCATCCTTCGTTGAGGTTGCCTTAAAGGTATTATGTTATTATCTGTATAAATATGGTGAGTACATGTTTCCTGATGAATTACAGGCATGTCAGTGTACTCCCAAGAAAATGCTTTGTGATACTTATTTAGTAATGCAATCAACTTTTCTTCTTGTAATAATGTAATATGTGCACAAATATTTAAGTATTTTCCAGCACTGATCTCAATGGTTTTGCTTTGAGCATTTGTAATGGAATGAACAAAAAAAATATCATCGAATGTTGTTTCCAAGGAATCAATTGTACAATTTTCTTGAAAATATTGCCCTAAAACCTGATTTGCAGTAATATATTGCATGTTTCTTAACTGTTCAGAGATATCAGGTTCAGAAATAAAGTAATCTAGCAAATATTCATTATTCTCTTCTCGAAAATTGAATGCTTGATTAATACTTAAGATAGGATGAATCTCTTCTTCTTGTTGCTCCTTTGTTTCATTAATCCAAGATAATTGATATGTCATAGAGGGTCTTTGAGCAGAAGGATAAAGTGTAATCTATTTCCTTTCTGTTCCATGAGAGATAATCATATTTCCTACTCTACAACCAATAAAAGCATAAGCAGTAGCTAAGCAGGGTCTTCCAAGAATCAATGGATGTCCCCCTATGTTAGATTTTGATTGGAGAACTACAAAATCTACTGGATACTCCCAAGAATCTAGAGAAACTATGATATCTTCAAGCATTCCTTCCGGTGCTATCTTAGATCTATTAGCTAGCTCAAGGATTGTAGTGATTGGTCTAAGGTTCTTCAAATCTATATTTTTCATTGTTTCCAGTGCCATGACATTAATAGCTGCACCTAAGTCAATTAGGGTTTTTGAAATTGAAAAATTGTTGATTGTTATCGTTACCATTGGAATTCTCAAATCAACATATTTCTCAACAAAAATAGTATTTGACATTAAGCCTACTAAGTTTCCAATTATATGAATTGTTTGTGGGTCCTTCTTTCATCTGCCAGTCTGGTTTAAACATAACTCCTTAATTTCTTTTGTATAGATTGGGATATCTTTGATAGCTTGCAGTAAGGGAATTTTTACATAGATATTTGTTAATTCATCTAAGACATCAAATTCAGGAACAGAAACTGAAATTTTTTACTTAACTAACCTTTCTGGAAAAGGAGGTGTTTGAGGTATTATCATTTTATCCTTCTGAGTTTGTTTGTCTAGCCGCAAATTTTTTGTATTAGATTTTTTTGGAGTTTTCTCTTTTTCTGTTTGTTCTTCTATGAGAAGAGGGGATTCTTTTTCTAATATTTTTCTAGACCTCAAGTGGATATTTGAAATAGGAAGGATTGATTATAAAACTATTGTTCCTTCATCTATATTATACATGGGTTTTTCCACTCTATTATTAGGATTTGGCATTGGCTCGGCTGGTAACTGAGTTGTTCGAGGTGGAGGTTGGTTATATGGGAGCTGAATTTGTTGAGGTTGGGTCAGTTGAGGAGCAGGATTTGGATGTGGAGGAAATGAAGGTTAATTCTGTTGGTATTATGGGTAAGCAAAAGATTGTTGGTAAGGCTGTGGGTAGGCCTGCTGATATGTTTGGTTTCCATGGGAATATCCTCGCCAATCTTGCACAGGCTGGTTTTGGTTTGGATGAGGAGACCAAGTCTACCAAGGCATAGGTGCATTCCAAGTATTTTGAGCAGGAAATTGATAACTTGGAAAGAATTGTTGCATAGGGTCTTGAGACATACCTAGAAAATGTGGCTTCCATGGCCTTTTCTATGACAGAAGGTAAAGAGACTCCATGCTTTGATTTTCTTCCACCCAAGATGCTTGTAATTATTTCAACCTAGAACATTCATCAGTCTTGTGATTTTCTGCACATAACCCACAAATCTGAATATTACTTAAAGGACATTCTTTCAACGGATGTTTCTTCCTACATTTAGGACAGAAAATTGATAGAGCCTGATCTTGTTGATCTTGTTGTTCTTGTATTTTCTTAGTTTTTAAGACTTATACTTGTGTCCCTAATAACTTAGAAGATCAGCTTTAAAATCTTCTAACAAGCTTCCAAATTCAGCTCTTGATATACTTCTAGTTGCTGACATAGTTGTCTTTGAAGTGATATCTCTTTTCCCTTTTCTAGCTCTTCCTCTTGAATATTTTTGACATAACTCTGTAATTTCATCAAAAGGTAAGTAGGAAACATCTCCTTTTCCCATAACATTAAGAAAATCAAGATACTCATCTTGGATACCTTTCAAGAAGATTGTTTTGATGATGTCTGAATTTAAAGAAGTATATTTAGATTTTTGTAGATTATACAAAAATCTCTCAAGACATTCTTCCAGACTTTCATCTTCCTGCTGAGACATCTTAAAAATATCATCCTTCGTATATTTAGATCTACAATATGCTTGATATTTTTTAAGGAAAATCTTTCTCATGTCATCCCAACTAGTGATAGTGTGTTCTCCTAATCCCATGAACCATTTCAGTGAAGTAGTTTTAAGAGAAACAGGAAATAGGTGAAGCTTATGTGTATCATCATTATATCCATAAGTACGACATAAAATATCAAATTCAAACAAAAATGAGTCAGGATCTTCAGAAGTCATACCATAAAAGTTGGGTAAAATGGATGGTGGAATATTTTTCATGGTTACCTCTTCTCCTAGGATGATACTAGTATCCAAGATTGGAAATTGAAAGGTAGTTTCATGTTCTTCTTCATTTCCTCTGTCTTCTACTCTCTCGTTTATTCTATCCTCTTCCCTCTCATTTCTTATGTCTTCTCGTCTTTTTTTTCCAGCTTCTAACCTTCTTTCATACTCCCTTCGTTGTTCTAAAGTTGGTCCTCTAAATACTTCTTCCTCAGCAATCTCTCTTCATTTGTTTTCCATTTCCATTCTTCTTTCATACTCTCTACGTTGTTCTACAATGAGTCATCCTTTCTTATATATTTCTTCCTCATCCATTTGGAAAGTATCAACAGTTGTTGTAATGAATGTTTTCTTCTCAAATGAAAAATCCTCTGTTGTTTCTATTTTTGGGGGGTTTTTTATAAATCTTCCTTTTTCGTCTCTCTGTCTTGAAATAAAAATTATGCTCGGTGTTTTTGTATTTTTTTTTTAAATAGATAAAAACTTCCTATGTCTATTTCTAAATATGCTTCCCCAGAAACGGCACCAAATGTTGGCTCAAGTTACTGTCATAAATCAGAGCTTATTGTTTTAAATGTCAACCCGGTATCCTAAGACTTAGAAGCATATCCAACATCTATGGACTTAGAACTTGATTGGTTTAAAATATATTGTAATTCAAAGACCTATGGCTATTTAAATGTTGTAAGTATAAAATTACCAAAAATCCCTTACAGGAAATGTATGCAATGACAATTTTTAACTTAATCACATCTAAACACAAATCATAAAATCTAAAAATTATAAATTCCTACAATAATGTTGTTCTATTGCTGAAGACAAAAACCACTGAGTTCTTTTACAAGAACTGTAAGTTCACAATGTGTTTAGTTTTTCAACAACAGAATAGTAAATCTAAAACAATTCTACAATGATCTAAGAAATATATAGCAAACCCTACTTGGATTACACAGTCTCAAACTCTCTTGCATTCGAATTGAAATAAAATAGTATTGCTGAATGTGGTTTCCAAATTTAATTAGAATCTATAGCTAAAGAAAATACTTCTAAAGGAAAATCAGAAATGCATAAGAGATTACAATGTGAATCTACATAAATTAATTTAAAACATACCAATTAGCGTCTTTTTTAGCATACTGTTGGCTCAATTTACTTTCATAAATCAAAGCTTACTATTTTAAATGTCAACCCAGTATCCTAAGACTTAAAAGCGTATCCAACATCTATGGACTTAGAACTAGACTGGTTTAAAATGTATTGTAATTCAAAGACCTATGGCTATTTAAATGTTGTAAGTAGAAAATTACCAAAAATTCCTTACAGGAAATGTATGCAATGACAGTTTTTAACTTAAACACATCTAAACACAAATCATAAAATGTAAAAAATTATATAGACTACAATAATGTTGTTCTATTGTTGAAGACATAAACCACTGAGTTCTTTTACAAGAACTGTAAGTTCACAATGTGTTTAGTTTTTCAACAACAGAATAGTAAATCTAAAACAATTCTACAATGATCTAAGCAATATATAGCAAACCCTACTTGGATTAGATAGTCTCAAACTCTCTTGTATTCGAATTGAAATAAAACAGTATTGCTGAATGTGGTTTCCAGATTTAATTAGAATATATAGCTAAAGAAAATACTTCTACAGGAAAATCAGAAATGCATAAGAGATTACAATGTGCATCTACAGAAATTAATTTAAAACATAACAACGCAACAACAAAGGAAATGGTGTGCAAGCTTAGCAAAGTGGGCCCTCCATTGCTCTTCTCACACAATGAACTATAAAATCACCAGCAACTAAATCAATCTCATAAAAAATACCACAAAAAATACACTTGCAAATTTGTTTGAAAGTTTGAGTTCTTTATTAATAAAAACGCAGAGTCTCACTCAGTTTTGTCAGATGGCTTTACAGGAAAAATAGCAATATTTATACTAATTGTTTTCAAACTGAAATGCTACAATATCGCTCCATATCATGATGATAACTTTTCATAACCTCGAGCTCGCCCTCTGATCCACAAAAATAGGAGAAAATCCCTGAAATATCAAAACAGTCCCATTCTTATGCTTTTTGTCAGCATAGGTGGTTGTCTTTGACCCACATTGACTTGACACCTGTGAGGGCTATCTCGTGAAGTTGTTGGAAATAAATCCATCCTTGGACATCAACGATCCTCCTGCATATCTCAAATATCACCCAATCATCCTGCAAATATCCAAACCTTGGAGCATTTACAAGAAGTTAGCAAATCCTGTAATTTATTAAAATTTCGATTTAAATGCTTTTAAAAACTACAAAATTCGATTCATTAAAAAGTAGAAACAATTATACCTTCATTTGATGAGCTTCAAGGTTTTATTAGTGAAGTATGAGGGTTTAAGGATGATCATAATGGTATGAACGGGTGGCTAGAAGGGTCAAGGCATAAAAAATAGGTGTCAAAATAGCACCCAGCACATACCATTATTTGATGTGATCCTCTGTCATTTGAGAGGACTGATTCTCCTATTTGTTTCTCAACTTATTGAAATTTGGTTGATGTTTCTAGACTTCCGCAGAATGATTGGCTATAGAGGAATTAACTCAATGTAGGGGATTCAACATTGTGATAGAATTGCAAAGACAATATGCTAATAGTGTGTTTGGACACTAACAAAATAAAACTTGTAATAAATGTGTCAGAAATAAATTAGTCTATTTGTATTCATATATTATATGTGATTGCATGCCTCCAAAAAGGTTGAAAAGATTCAAAAGTGAAACCACATTCATTTTGGACACAAATAAATTGATGAGTTTGGATGAAACAATGGATGGGTTCCTTTATGTATGAATTAATGTTGGGTTTGCATGCTTACATCAGTCATCTAACTTGTACATGGGATGTTACATACCATGCATATTTCATACACTAAATGTCAACCCATGCACTAAATGGGGCATAAGTTTGTTTATTTTTTTTAATTTTCGGAGCTTGAAATCGTAGTCCTAATTAACTTCCATTTTTGGTAATTCCTATACATTCATAGTGTTATTTTTACCCTTTTCCATCTTTTCCTATTACCTCTAACATTACTTGCACAGAATACCATGACCTAATATCACTGCATCCTAGATTAAATCTGAGTCGTTGATGGTGGAATAACTTTATCATATCCCTATGCACCTTCCTTTTCCTTCAATGGTCTGGATCACACACTAGGATTGGTGCGATTGAATATCCACCCTTGACGACATGATCAAATTTATTGCTCATGTTGCATTCGTATACTAAGTTAGATACTTATCTCCAACTAGATAAAGGTGAAGGACGTTTCTCTCATCCATGGGCACTATCAATCCAAGTCTTACATTAGTAGGACACCCTCGAGCTGGGGCTATCAATCCACAAGAGCTAATCCTTTACATACCTTTTGATTATGGATTATAGCCATTACATCAATAATATACAAATTATATTATGGTATAAAACTTGGGTGTGACATAAATTCCTTCCTTGATAGATTTCCCATGATATTAAATTGCATGTCTCTTTTTTCATTTTTTCTGTTTCTTTATTTCTACCCACATATATTTTTTAGGGGTACGAGATGTACCTCTTGTACCTTTAGCTGGTAACACCTGTAGTTGTCCTCCCACTTCTTACATTCGTAACTTCTATTCCATTGCAAACTTATGTAGTGTATGTATACTTTTCCAAGCATGCTTTTATGGATTCAACTCAGTTTTCAAGAGCCTAAAATATTTATCCAATTTGTACTGAGGTGTATAGTCGACATTGTTTGAGACATCTATTAAATTCCTTAATAGTTCCATAGTATCCATGGAAGGATTTAGTTCTTGGTATTCTCGGTTGTTGTGGGTATATTAGTCCTTAGAGATACTATTTTTAACCTTGACAATTGATATTGGGTGAACTTCATATATATTCTTAGGGTGTATTTCTAATTTCTCATTCCAAGGGGATAGAATGCCATTACCTTTCATTGTATTCATTGTTTTGAAAAAGAGATGAATTAATACTGAATATTCGTTTATGGTTTCTTCCAATTCCTTCATCAAAGTAACCTTACGGATGTAGTTATCCATGTGCATGATATATTATGTCATGTCGTATATATGTTTAGACTTCAACTACTCTGGAGCTAGCATATTGATTATTGTTTTCTCCTTCTTGGACACATGGAATTTGTCTTGAATATCAGCCTATTTTAATCCAAGTATTCACTTTCTTCCACATATATTCTATAGTGACTTAGGTTAATCTGTATGTGAGGTCAAAATTTATCCAAATCTGCGAGAATGATTTTCCATATGTCATGTTTAATTCTCTGCAACTTGTTTTTCATAAGGGCTTGCACCATGGCATCTAAGTACTTTGACTCCTAGTATTTTTATCTGTGACTTGAGTGAGGCTACTTGCTTATTAGGAACAAGGATGTATTCCCTTGTTTTATCAAACTTTTTTCCCTGCATGATCACGTTATTGTTCTTCTTTTCAATTATCCTCTCCAATATAACAATATCCAACTTAATATCGAGTTTTTGAGCCTTCAATTTATTCCTTTCTTGCTTTCTCTGCTCCAATTTCTACTTGAGTTCAATTAACTGGTCATCTAGGCTGATATTTTTTATCAAAACCGTGGCAACTTCCTACTTCCTATTTTGTTCAGTTAACTTAACTTGATAGGAATCTAACTGGTTGTTTGATTCTTCTATTTTGCTCTTCACCTCTCTTAACTCCACCTCTAATTTTTGCAATCTTTTATTCTTTCTTCTTTAACTTCCTTGGTAGAAATCAGAGAAGGGTTTTATTTCCTCATCACTTTCAACTCATCCTGAATTTGTTGGTATTTTGTCATCACTTGGAGAGTATATGAGAAACCCTAAGTATTATGTATTTTTTCCAACTCCTAGACCTTTTGATCATTCCCAGATATCAACGTTAAAAATTTTGTTGAGTTTTGAGTTCTTTGTCCTGCTTTGGCCACAAAACTTTGCATTATTTTCTTTTTACCTTCCAGAATTTTCACTCAATATTTCAGCAACTTTTTTTTCCTTAGACCTTCCACTAGTCTTTTATGCTTGTTGAGCTCAATTACAACTTTCACATGTTTACTAAATACTACACTATTAGTACTTGTAGCCATCGACACCTTATCTTCAGGAGGTAACTCAGTAGTATCAATCTCAACTTGTGAAATTCTCCATTAATGAGATTGAAGGTATTTGTACATTCCGTTGGCTAGGGGTTCCATGGAAACTAGCTAAAACCTATTTGTGTCTGGACTAAAATAGGAGATAGACTTGGCTCTAGCTTGTGAATCAATGGATTCATTCATTGGAAAGAACTGAGGGAGGTTGTCCCTTCTCTGCTACTCTCACTCCAGTAATATGATAAGATTTATGATGCCGGTGGGAGATTTTACCCCATAGAGCTCTGCTTGATGAGTTAATTCATGAGTTAAAGATCTTGGTGAATTATTGATGACACTTCTTGACACATTAACGTTCATCAAAGCATTCAAATCAAAATTTTTATGGATAGGGATGATAGTGACTTCACCTTTTTTAGGGTGGAACTCCTTACAGTGAATGATATCTTCCTAAGGAGTTGCAATTTCTTCATCGTAAATCTCTTATTGTCCTAGAGTTACTATTGCTTCAGTTGTTTTAATATTTTTCTCTACTTTTCCATCCTTGAGTGCTTCCTCATCTTTTATTTTCTCACTCCCAGAGGATTCTCCTATTTCATGGCCCCCATTATTCCCCTAACCATCTATCTCTTCTTGAATTATTTCTCTCGTGATCGAGAGGAGAGATATTGCAGGATCCATGACAACATTGCTCAAGTTATTATGTTTTTATATGAATAAAAATGGAGCATTAGTCCCACATGGAGTATCAGATGCTATTTCTACCTCTTTGGTCTCAACTCTATCATATCATATTTTTTTAGTGGTATGACCAAGCACATATTCTCTAGATATCTTAGTTTCCCTCTAATGAACATCTTCATACTAACCTAAAAGCTCATGCATTGTGGAAAACTAGCCTTTTTTTGGTTGTGCTATATTTTATGAATGATTGTGTTCCACCCTATTCAGTATTTTCAATTCTTCTATAGATGGTCGTTTTCTTCCCCTTATTCCCTTCGGGGATGCATGGATAGTGCTTTAAATATTTAAATATTCACCTTCTTCTCTATTACTATCTATAAATTTAGGCACTAGTTCAGCCCTTCTTCTCTCTTCTTGAGTCTCTAGCAAGGTTTGAGAGTCCTCTTATGGGTCATCATCTGCATGATATCATTCATAGGTTGCATAAAAATTCTTGTCCTCAGGGATAGACAAATAGGAAAAATATTTTTTGTTCATGTACATCATCATTCTCTGCCCAGCCCCTCTTCTATATTTATACATGGGGCCATTCAGGTTGATGTATACCTCACACCTTTCTTGCAATAGCGCCACAAATTTTATTTCTTCCAAAGGGACCTGGTCTCTATTTGGTCTGTAGAAGGTATAATAAGGGGGATTTTTGAAAGGTTATGGAATGGGGTTAGGGAAATCTTGAGCTTCCACTTTAGTGGGGTTTTCTTGATCCTACATAATCTTCTAGACCTCTTCAAAAGTATATTTGTTGGCTAATTTTTATATCCCTCAATTGCATTGACGGTCTTTAGGGGAAGGCATAATATGTCCTTTATCTAGACCTAAATCTGTTAGCACTACTTCAACCTGTCCAATTTCCTTCTTATCATTGATGGCATAACCTCCCATAACTATGGGGAAAGGGGTTCTCCCCTTCTTCTTGGATTTCAGGAAATGCATCTCATTGACTTCGATCCATTACATGATGTGGTCTAAAATAAATTTTCTAGGAGTGAGTAACTTGGGAAATATATGAGGAATTCATTCAATTTTGTATAATCTTATCATGGTATAATCTTCATAAAAGAACCAATATCCATTTTTAACACCCTCACTAAGCTGTAAATAGGTTCTAATTTTGTGTGGCATGTGTGCAGGTTCTATCCCGGTGATTATGAAAAAATCATTAAACATGAATTGTAACACAAAATGGGTCCAAGTAACCCCATCCTATGTGCCTTTATTTATAGAAGAGAGCCAACCATAGATTCTATTTGGGGCCCCATCTTGATTTCTATGAATTCGAAGGCCTTTAAAGTATTTAGGATGGTGAAATAATAGCAGATATACGAGGTAAGAGTAATACCTAAAAAATATTGTATCTTTAAATGATGCTAACTGATCTTTGATTCCAATGTATAAATCCTCTACGTAATTGAATTTAGGTGCTTGAGGGTGAAAAAATAATCAACCATCATAATCATACCATCATCTAATTCTTTATAAAATAACTTTGTCAAAAATGATGGTGAAGGTCAAGGCATCTTCTTGCTTCATAGGTAGAAGATTGGAAAGATTCCATGCTTACATAGGAGCTTGGATACCTTTGTGGTTGTATACTAGCTGAGCATGCATCTGAGCCTTCTTTTCATCGTTGAGACCTTGGTAATGCTTTGATTGGATCTCAAGGGAGATTATATTTTCCTAGGGGGAGGTTTATAACATCTCAAATATTGAGGTAGTTCAGATTTTGAAAATATAGGTTTCTCCATCACTAGTATACATACTGGATGTTACCATATTGAAATCGTCTATACATAGTGGAAAAAATTTGGGAAAACGAAAGGTTTATGGGATTGGATGTTGGGCTAAGCCAAAGTTTAAAAACCTATATGAAGCATTGGGACAATTATGCTTTCTGAGAACTACACCTATAAGTTGGAGGGATTATTTACTTAATTTAGGAGGGGAGACTTTGGCCCCCAAGTCAACGGAAGGTGGAACCTTAGAGAAGGGAATTCCTGAGATGTTAGGCTAATGAGATGCATCTCTGAAGGAAGTGAGATAATTGGTGGATTTTTTCTTTCCCATTCCAGTCTATCATGCTAGATTCAAGGGGTTTTTAGATACACATGGTATTCAAGGCTACTTTGGTAAGAGAAAAACTACACTTTCATGGTAAACAAGCACTTTACAAAAGATAGAAACAAATGGTTAGGAAAGTACTTACTTGATTTTTTTTACTTAAAATGGATAGGTGGATTCTTGTCTCTGTTACTACTTCTTGCCCTATTGAAAAACCATGATGGCATAGAATTCCTTGAAAACTTTTCAAATTGTGGGCTTGAAAAAGTAACTAGGAGAGATTGTATTCTCATTGAAAGCTAAGCCATGGGTCTAAAAATAGGATTTAACCTTTCTTAATTATGCTCTTAGTTCTAGTTGAATTTATCAGTACGAGGTGATCTTCAAACATTAGAAATATGGTTATGTTGGCCTGATTCTAGAAACTTTCCATCAAACAATTAAAGCTGGGATGAACTCATTGATTACCCAATGACATGTATTGGAAACCTTACTTTAGCATATATGACTTAAATTATTATTAAAGGATAACTCCATTAAATTTATATCGATGGAGGCATCAACACATAATTTCCTTTATCTAGCCTTATCACACCTTCGACAGATAGGATTAACTTGCATGATTTTATCTAATACATTCACGATAAGGTGTTAATGGGATGTTTCATTTCTTTCAATGCCTCTAATGTTCAGGATATTATTTGGGGAGGAATTTCCTTTTCCTCTAATTCATCCAAGGAAAAACCACTTCTCTACCTTTTTCATAGGTCTCAAGACCTGCGATGACCCATATTTACTTCCTCGTGATACAAAACTTAATATGGGTCATTTGACGGAGACATCCTCCTTTGTATGCAGCGTGTGACTTGGGACATTCAACAGTCCAAATCTATTCCTCCAGATCATGGGATTACATATAAGATTCCATCTAAAAGTTTGAATATGTGAATATGGTGCTCCCCCTAGGGCCCAATGGTCAAGATCAATTTTAATTGATTTTCATTGATATGTCTAAGTTGTCATGTTAAGGTTCATTTTCCAGCATTGAGCCAACATATATCATCTGAAAAGTTCTAGAATTTCATGATACATATGGACACGTCTTAAAAAATAGTTAGTGATAACTTTCCAAGAGAATATCATGCAATGTCTCCAAGGACAACAGGGGTGACAAAAAACTCTCAAGAAAGTGAGAATCCCAATGGCTAAATAATTTTCCTTGGAGGAGGGTCAGATAATAGGTTCCAAATGACTCATAATGTCACATGCCCCAATTTTTGTAAAAACAATATTACCTTATTTGATTTTATTTGAGGACAATATGTTAAATTTTATGCTAAGTTGTAATTGATGACTCAGCAGAGTCAAAGATATTTAATGTAATTTTGAATATTTTAATTATAAGTAAATAAAGGTGGAGACAACAACTTAGGAGAACTATTAAAAGAGTGTTTACTAGTCAAATTGGTGGAGGAAACTAGGTGGAGAGAAAATAGACATGTGGCAGCATCCTCAAACCACTTCCAACTGTTGCAGGTGGAAACCTCCCTACATTTGGGGTCATGATTCCCCAAGAAAGTGGAATCACAGCAGGTGGCTCAATTAATGACAACTGACCCAAAAGGCCTAGGCAATCTTTATAAAAATTCCCATTGAATAGAGATAAGGCTGCTCATTCTAAAGAAGTGATCATTCAGGTGAATGTACTTCAGAGAAATTCAATGGAAGGGAATTGTGGAAAGAGTTTGATGGGATAACTTCTAAGTGATCTAGTGCAACTTTTTAGCTAAAGGATCTTATTGCTAAGTGAAAAGTGTGATACTGAGTCATTGGACTAGTTTATTGTTTGCATGCTCCACCAGTTCTCAGCCAAGAAGACCAGGAATAGGATCGGGGGTCCCAAGGAAGCGTTGTTTGAGCGCTCTCTAGGAGTTGGTAGGGAGGAACGGCCTCCTAACGCTGTTGTTGTCTATCCTAATCAGGTTTTACATTTTTCTGTTTTATTGTGTAGATAGTTAAATCTGAATCTAACTGATTAAATGAATGTTAAATATTTAGTTGTAAATATTAGAGTTAGTAATCTTTTAGACTACTAAAGTAATAAATCTGAAATAGTAAGGTGTTAAGATGAAAAATAATTCTAATCTGTGTTTTTCCATGCCTGGAAGGACCAGGATGTACTCCAGCACAGACAGAGTATTTAAAGTAGATGAAGAAAATGATAAGAGACTGAATTGAATAGATGTAGTTCTGCATTTCATAATGGCAGAGTAATTTATTTCAGTATGTAGGTTATTATTAAAAGGACAATAATTTGGTTATCTATGTTTATTGTTTTTGTAAATATACTGGAAAAGAAATAGCAATAATCCAATACAGGTAGAAAGATTAATATGTTAAGAAAATACCTTAGTAAATAAATGTTGTATTTACAAACAGTAGATTATTCTTTTTATTCAAGTTAAAATATGCTGGAGGTTAAACTGTGTTACATTATAGATATATTTCTTTGTATATATTTAATAACTATTTGCAATGCAGTAGAAATAACATAGTCAAACTACTTTATTACATTCAGCTTAATTAAGAAGTAAATTACAAATACTTAGTTTTATTTACTAACCATATCAATTAAACTAAGTCTAACAAATACTAGAACCCAAGTAGGGTGTTATTAAAATAATTAAATTACAAAGAACAAACTACGTTACAGAGTCTATGTACATCTTTTCAAAAACTCTGAGCAAACCCTATCTGTCATTTATTAAATAAAACAATAAGAATATGATAGTAACTACATACAAATAAATGTCTACTTATGAAAAGAACTATTTTTATTTTTATTTTAAAAAAAAACCAGGTTATACCTGTAAAAGTAGACTACATGGTCGAAACCCTAAATTAATGTTATATTTACAAATGACAAACATTTAAGCTATAATCCAATCACTTGGATTATTTATTTAATAAACAATTAAACTAATATAAATTGTTTACAGTCCATTAAGGACAAATGAAAAGACAAATGTAACGTTTAACTGGAAATTTTCGTATCACACCTGTAACTCTAATTAAAAACAAATTCAACAAGTAACAGAACTTATTAAAAATAAATTGAAAGATTTATTTTAAACAAAAGTTTCCTTCAGGAAAAACCCTAGCTCGAATTTCCCGAGCAATAAGTAATTATTAAAAATACACTATGACTGAGTTACAGTCCTAAATTAAATAACCATATTATATATACAAGATATAATAAACAGTAAATTATTTATTCATGGTCGAATAGGGTAAAACCCTAAGTACACAGAGTCACAAAAATAGCATTACTGCAAGCGAGTCCGAGCTCGAAAGAAATATTTTTAAAAACCATTGTTTTACATTAGCAAGCCATAAGACTAAAAAATTAAACCAAATACAACACCCACCTCACAGCTGGGTCTACCCATCGACTAGCGAGGGTTTGAAGACTTGTTAAAACCAACAACAACCTTTAAAAAGAGAATGCATAGCTAATGGCAAAGCTAGACAAGCTTCCAAGCTCAGGGTTTCCCCAATCGATAACCCTGTTACAAGTTAGGGAAGAACCCAACCATCGAACCAAGGGCTTACCGAATTGGAGCCACGACATTCAAATACAACCAGCATTGTCCTCTTCACGATATGCAAATGGGGTCTCGAGTTCTTACACTGAGTGTATACAACTACATTATTTCCGTAACTCTTTTCCATTAAAACAAAGAAAACTAGCTCTAAACCAAACTTTACTATAAAGCTTTCTATATTGAACTGGAAATTAAATATTACCTCGATTAAGGAGAACGAACAGTCTAGCAACGGAATGTCATCGAAAGCAAGCATGCACACGAAACCTCCAAACCCTATGACAGCGAAGGAACACACTAATAGCATCGAAGCCATAGCTTCACACAACAGTGACAGGCCACAGAAAAATCAAAATGGAGTTACAGACAGGCCGCAAGCCAAATGAAAACAAAACCAACAAACTCTTGCAGAGTATAAACCCACAGTTGCAAGGAAATGGCAACAAGACCGAACACCAGAGGCTACAACAATGTTAAACTCAAGCATTGGAGCAAGATAAAGTAGAGAGCACACTCATGGCCGCCATAAGAAATTGTAGAATAGCCCGAAGGCCACCGGGAACATCGGAGGAAAAATGATAAAGCGTTAGGGTTACAAGAGTTATATGCCACCAATACATGGCCAGGGGGTGACCATGTGCCCTCAATTATTCCAACCATGCGTGGGTCGAGTTCTATAGTTCACCTGCAATCAATAATTCCAATTATTTAAACAATGATTTAATATCAAACTTGCTAATGATATGAAGTTTGCATATAGAAATATCCGATCGCTAATCATATGTCTATTATATCGTAATGTTGATAACACGATATGGGAATTTTGTTAAAACATAATTTATCAACGTTAAATTTCCACACATTAGCATTTTATGTTATCTCAAAATTTTAAATTTTTGTGAAAAAATTGGGGTTTTGACACATAAGAGCTTGGAATTTTTAAGGACAATGACACAAGATCTGTATTCATTGGGTTACCATAAAGATGGAAGAATTTCGAAAGAGGAGTCAGGAATACTTCTTTAGTCTTCAAATGTACTATCTTTATTTAGGAAACAAATACTTAATGGAAAGTGGGATGGAATTCTTGTTATGATGTAGGGAATCAATTTGATGAGGTGATGGTGGATGGAAACACACTTAAGGATGCATGTTTTATGATATTGCAGTAGAATCTCTTTGAATATTTGGACAAAGGTAACATTCCTAAAAACATGAAAACTCTTAGGCCATGGTATTTCTCCACTGCACTTGAAAAAATAGAGTACACGAGCTTGCAAGCTACATGGTGTAAATTCCTTCATGATGCATGCACCAACCACATGTAATAGGTGTGACGTAGAATATCCCTATTGGAATAAGTGGAAGTTGATCATATCTTATCAAAGGGGAGTCTCAAAGTCAATGGCCTAGATTTCATGAGTAAGTTTTATTGGATGAATTCGCTTAGAATGAAGCTAAACATAATTTGTGGTAATGGGTATGTGCAGATGACTTAGATCTAATCATGCACCTTATAACTTTTAATCTGATCCATTCATGTAAGAGAAAATTACCCAAGGTTTAATTTAAGGTTCATGTTGTCGATGATGTGGATTGACTAAGAAATTTGGTTCATGCAATATATGGTAATTCATGTAATACAAGATGCAATGGACGTAACAAAAAGTGAACATTTCGCGGACTGTGTAGATTTGATCGCACAAAATTAATGGAAGTCATTAATGAAAATTGAGAAAATTAAATTCTAATTTATATTAAATTTACTCTAAGTTATAAGAGTACACATAGAAGGGATTAACTAACTTTCATGTATCACTAGGTATATGTAGAAGGGATGACCAACCTTTCCTATATCACTCGGTATATGTAGAATGGATCGTTGACCTTTCTTGTATCACTGGGAATATGTAGAAGGGACATCTGACATTTCCTATATCACTAGGTATAGGTAGAAGGGATCACAACCGACATATGATCCATGATAGGAATCTCATCGATATATTATGCATAATCTAGAGTAAAAAACCCTTGGGATTTATCATCAAAATTCATTAACATTATATCATTAAAATTAATTTCATTCCAATCATCTATTAGAATCGCCTCTTAAGATCCCACTTTTAATCGAAAATCCCAGTATTGAAATTGGGACGGCCGAAATTTCCAATAACGTTGGGTATATGGAGAAGGGAAAATCGACATTTCCTGTACCACTAGGTATATGTAGAAGGGATGACTAACCTTTACTTTATCACTCGGAGTACATGAAAGGGACAATCGACCTTTCCTTTATTAATGAGTATACATATAAGCGACAACCTACCTACTCTATTTTACTAAATATACATAGAAGGGGGAACATAGAAGGATAATCACACAGAAGGATCGATTGATATTTTCATTGGTATACAAAATATTCGTTAATAGAACTACCTTAGTTGATGTCTCAATATGACAAAATATCAAGAATACCTAATCAATATTTATCCATATATTAGATTTAAATCTTCAAAATATCTGAGAACAATAGTTAGAGACTACCATGACCCCTACTATGTTACAAACCAAAATACAAACCCAAGAACCCTCTATATAACTATCTATGGTTCCAATTCGGGCACAAATGTTTTTCCAATGCTTTTCTCTTCTCTAAATGACCATGGTTTGAATGGAAAACTCTACAACCTACATGGGTTCCATTTCATATTATCTCCCACATCCTTCAGGACGAGATTGAAGAGACATATTCAAGCCATTATGGGAAGGTACGGTAACCTTCTCCCACCTTACGTCATGATGGGGGGAATGGTCAACACTTGTCAAAATGGATTGCATAATGTGTACTTTAGGGAGATCTTAACCAACACTAGGGGGAAGTGGGAAGGATTTTATTTTTAGATTATATGGCTTGGAAGTTAAATGTTTATGGTAGGAAGGTCTTAGTCAAAATCACGGCACCTCATGTGGGAAATTTGGATGTGCCCATACCATTTATGATGGCCATTACTGCAATCACGTGTTAAAATCACCAATTAAGATCATACTTTTTAATAAAAAATCCCTATTTTGCAAGTGAGAAACACACATTTTTGAATCAAAAACCTCAGTTTCATAATAGAAAAATGAAAATTTCAAATAATAAATTGCACTTTTAGGGTTCATTATGAATCAAAAATTACACTTTTTGAATTGGAAACTGCATTTTATGAACATGTTTTGGCACTTTTTTCACTTTAGAAAGGTTGTTTTTGCGCTTTAGACACTGTGATTTTGTATTTTTTTAGTCTAGATTCTGGGTAATATATCCATATTTAATGAAATGGGAATTACAACATGAAATCATTCGTTGTAACCAAACTTAGAAAACTACAAGGATATCATATAATGTTTTACATATCATCAATTAAATAACATATCATAAATTAAAACACCATTTCCAAGAATTAAAAACTTATATGGAAAAATATTTGAAATAGAAAATTGTTTGTGTGTGACGAATGCTCCACCCAACCATAGGAAAAAAATGTCATCGATCTCTCAACAAAACTACCACCATCGAGCTAAGACTCATGCATTCACCAAACATATATCTTACCACTCCCATAATTTCTCAGCACTAACACTTGGCAATCTAGAAAATCGAGTTGAATCCAAGTCCATGCCAAACAATGCACTTAACCCCCTTAATTTTTATCTAACTTCACATCAGTGACATTGTCATCAATTCTCATTATTCTACCAAGTTAGCTTCAAGAAATTTTTTACAATTAGGACTATGGTGGCCAACTTTAAATAAGGACTATAAAAGATATGTCAATAAATGCGACAAATTCCAACAAATGGGATGACCATCAAAATGACACTAAATGTCGCTTATATCTATAAATCCTAATATCACATTTGAAATATGGAAAGTAGATTATGTCAGTCCATTCCCAAATCGAGGTCAGAGGACAGGTGTTAGATACATAATCACTACATTTGAGTACATAATAAAGTGGGAAGAATTTGAACCAGTCAAAAAATGGTCAAGTAAGATCAGGGCATGATTCATTTATGAAAATATCATCATAAAATTTGGGTGTACACTTACACTTATCAGTTATCAAGGGATGCATTTTATCAATAAAAAAATCAGGATACTACTTAAAGAATTCATGATTTACCATCATAAGACCTCATCATATCATCCCCAATCTAATGGTGAAATTGAATCATTCAACAAAAATTTGGTAAAAATGATTAAAAAAACATCCGGAATCGACCAAGACATCTAGGATGACAAAATATTTGTTACTATGTTGGTGTATCCACTACAAAAAAAGGAAATTAGTGCTAAAATTTAGTGTATTTTAGTTCATGAATTGGTCCTTTTTTTCAGTACCAACATGAATGTTGACTTCGACGTTGGAAATAACATCGGATGTAATGCCTAGTAAAACATTATATATAACATCGAAAATGTGGCATCTAAAACAATGCCATTTTTTACACCTATATTAGAGCCTACTTTAGAGCCTAAAATGGCAATCCAAATAATTCCTAAGATGAGTCCCAGTTTTGATTCCATTTTGACATCTATTTTTTATCATAGTCGCACTCCTTGTTTTGCTTCTAATATAGCTCTTCGGATTGCTTCCCATTTTACTTATAGTATTGATTTTTTTTGCTTTAAATATTTCTCTGAGTCTTGCTTCATGTTCCACTTCTAGTATTGCTTCTAGTTGTTCTTCTTGTTTTGCTTCTAGTAGTGCATCATTTTTTGTTTTGGCTTCCCAAATGATGCCAAGTTTTTTTTCCATTATGGTGTCCCTTGTTACTTCTATATTTAATTCTAGTTTTTCTTCCATTTTTGCTTCTAGATTTGCTTCTGGTTTTGCTTCCATTTTTGCTTCTAGTTTTTCTTCCAATTTTTCTTCAAGTTTGGTGATTCAATTTTTTCTTCCACTTATGACTTCTTTATTTGATCCAAGTTTTGTTTTATATAAACATGAATGAAAGTGTACATGATAAGATAGCTCATCACCAGTTAAAAATCCCATTACTCACAGTGGAAAAATCACAAAATATACTAGAGAACATTCAGACAACAACATAGGTTTAGAAAGTTAGAACGCTCTCACAGTCCATGAAACACAGTCGAAAATGAAATAGTTCACATTCAACATCGTTCATTAAATCACATTGAGACATTCCACATAGCACTTTCTCCAACAGGCAAAATTTGCAATTTCTGGTTGTAAAACGAAATAGTTCCTCTTACAAACAATAGTTTACAAGTTTTTTTCCAGGAAAAAGCCCCTGTAAGTTCTAACTTTCAAATATTTAAAATAAACAGTTGACCGCTTGGGCTGCCCTAAAACGTGTGACCTTTCGGTCCCTCAAAACGTTTCATACCCCTATTTTTTATCTTTTCTGTGCGCACTCATGATCAGCTGAGTAACTGACAGACTTTCTAGGTCTGCGCCTTTGTTGCTATTGGTTTTTCCTTCGACTTTGCTTGCCCTCCTTACGATCCTGTCGGTTTTGGTTCGACCTTGGCCAAAACTACCCAGCTCCCTTCGAGCCGCGGTAATCTGACCAGTCTCTTGAGTCCACCTGCAATTAAACAACGTGCATCATTCATTGGGACTGCATTCTAAATAACGTCAAATTATATCAACTAAAATGGCTAAGCATCAAGAGAGGCCATGTACTGCATTACTGCTATGAGGACCTTGACAAGTGTCGGCACCACTATCTTGTCCATACACAGGTTCGAAAACTCACCAACGACAGAAAAATAAAACTCATCGGCGACTTAACACACTAACATCCGTCGAGTAGTCTCATTTACAGCCACATAAGCGGGTCTTGAAAGGCGACTAGCACTGCGAAACCATTTAAGCCTATCGGATTCTGAAGAGTTATGACCTGAATTGTGGGTGGGAAAGCTTCCAATCAGAAATTGGAAAGACATTGACATCGGAAGACAAGTGCTTTACACAACCGCAATGGTGGAATAAAAGGCTACAAACACGTGACTAAAACCGACACACATCGATGTGCGAAGTGCTTACATATCAGGTACTTAGCTGCTTTGGGAGCCGCAACGATGGAAGATGAACAGACAACAGCCTCTGATAAATAAAAATGCTAAGTGTTTGAAAAAATTTAAAATTTAGCAACGGTCGAAACTGTTTCACCTCCGAAACAACGGTTTTACAAAGGACAATTGGTCTGAATCATATTTGACTAGCAAAATAAAGCAGACTCCAAAATCCGTGACCCACAGTCATTACAAACATAAGCAACTTCTGAAAACAGGATGAGAGTTAATCTTCAAAATAATCTAAAATTAAATCATGACCCAAAAATTCATGGATCCAAATGATTCAAAGCAACATTAAATCATGAGGGGGGCCAAAATTTGAAAAATTTGGGGAAAACAGTTTCAGCTACAACAATTGGTGATTACCTAGTGAACCTAGATCTCTGGACGATTATTCCTTGAGTGACAGACAGTTTAACAACAAATGAACCTATTGAATTCTTCCCGCTATCCAGATTTCTCAAATGGCAAATGTATGTACCTTTAATCATTGATGATAGTCCAATTTGGGAGAGTGGAAACCAGGATTTTCAAGTCAAGATAACTCTTTTGAGGCCGAAAGATGAATTTCATTGTTACTTCTGTCTTCAGGAGGCTGACAACTTGGAAACCACAGGATTGTAGCATATGGTAAACAGAAATATTCATTTGTTCCTCATTCCCATGCCACTTTAGTACTTTCGTGCTTTTGGACTTTTGTCCTTTTCATATGAGTCCTCCTACATGCCGTTCTTTATGAATTTTAATTCAGGCTCCTCTATCCCAAGTGTCCTTTTGTGTGAGAGGTATATTCATGCTTCAGCTCACAGATGGAGAGGAACTTACGGTGATTTAGTACTTATATGGTTCAGCATTTGTTTTGATATATCATGCTTTCATAGGAGTTTTTTTACTCTTATATGCCTTTTGGCATTCATTTCTTGGCACGGGATCATTTGTATCTACTATACTATTTACCGTACTTCTTTCCATGGGCCCTTTGCTGTCACTCCCTAGGACATTTTAATGTGACATGGATGGAGCCTCAAAATAGTATTCCAGACCCTTTGATTTTGGTTTATTTCACAAGGGTTAAGCAGGACTTCAATGCGTACATAGCTATTTGAGAAAACTGCTAAAATGGAAGAAGTTATTTTAGATAAATGGAAATATATAGTCTTACACCCAAGAGATTTAGTCATTCCAAAATTCTGATGTTCCCCATGCAACCGAGGGTTTGCTTCCTTTATTGAAATCAATGAAATTTAAACTAAAACAAGACTGAACCTTATGACTCAAAAGACGGCCAAGCCAGATTATTTATATACAAGAAGAAGAAAACAAACAAAACTCAGGAAAAATAGGGATTGAGAACTAAGCCATTTACTGGTAAGTTCTCTTCCCACCCTTGTAAATCTTGCAACCTATAAGTTGAAGGGCCAAGCTTTGCCACAATCTGGAAAGGACCTACCCACAACTGCTGGAATTTCGTGTGTTTTCCTTTCTCATCATGGGGGTGGTCCCATTTGAGAACCAAATCTTCCATATCAAAGTCTTTTGTTCCTACCTTGTGTTTATCAAACCATCTTTTTATTACCTCTTGTTGTTGCTTAAAGCGCTCTCTAGATTTAGATCGAGACTCTTCTGCTTTCTGGAGATTATATATCCTCATTTGCAAGACTTCATTATCTGACCCTCTAGATTCTTGAGCTATTATGGAAGAGGGTATCATGATATTGGGAGGAAGAATGGCTTCTTTACCATACACAAGGGTATACAGCGACACTCCTATCAAAGACTTGGGGGTAACTCTATCAGCCCAAAGGGCGTTTGGTAGTGCTGAGTGCCAACTCCTCTGGTTTTCTATCACAGTCTTCTCTAAAATTCTAATCAGATTCTTGTTAGTGGATTCAGCCAAGCCATTTCCTTATGGATAGTAATTAGCAGAGTAATTCAATTTTATTCCTTTCTCATGAGAAAAAGCAGTTAGTTTAATCGATGAAAAGTAAGTAGCATTATCAAAGACTAAAGAAACCGGAACTCCAAACCTGGTCATAATATGGTCTTGCAGGAAGTTGGTGACTACGTCCTCATTTATTTTGCGCAGCGGGATGGCTTTGACCCAGCGAGTGAAATAATCGGTTGCAGTTAGAATATACTTGTGTTGTAGGCAATATTTTGGCTTTATCTCCCCAATAATATCCAACCCCCATTGCTCGAACGGCTCCGTTATCATCACAGGCTTTAGTGGTCCAGCCGCTTTAGATTTTCTTCCACTACACCTTTGACAAATGTTGCACTTCCTAACATGGGCGTGTGTATCTTTGAAAAGTGTGGGCCAATAGTCACCCAGCTCTGAGAATTTTGTGAGCTGTAGTATGTCCTGAAAAATTTCCCCAAGCAGGCCCATCATGCAAATCGGTCATTACCTTCTTTGCATCTTCTTTCTCTAAGCATCTAAGAAGAACTCCGTCGTAGTTTTTTCTGAATAATATTCCTTCAATAATTTGATAGGAGGATGATTTAAGACACAACGCTCTTCTTTGCTTAGAATTCCAATGTTCTGGAAACAATCCTATCTGAAGGTAATGCACGAGGTCTCTATACCAAGATTCAGGGGCTGTGAACAGAGGACATACATCCATCAAATGTAATTAAGCCTCCTCTTCCCAGGCGTGTTCGTCATTGTTTCCATTTTCAGTCATTAGTTTGCACAACCATTTCCCTTTAACCATAGAAGCCGGCTTGAATTCGAGGTCATACTCTTGAAGAGCCGTTACCCAATTACCCCTTCTTTCTCCTAACTCCTTCTGTCAAAAAGGAACCTCACAGCTGGGTACGGGACGATCACCTTGGTTCGATTTTTTAATATGTAGGGCCTGAATTGTTTCACTACTTTGAATACTGCATAAGCTTTTTTATCAATAGCCGGGTAATTTAATTCGGCCCCTTGTAGACCAGTGCTCATGAAAGATATTGGGAATTCATTCCCCTCGTCCTCCTTCTGAGTAAGCACAGCTGCTAGCGAATCATCAAATGCAAAAGTATACAGAATAAAATCTTTATCGAAATATGGGCTTTTTAGGGAGGGTGCATGTGCAACAGCAGTTTTAATCTTGCTGAATGCATTCTTCTCAATCTCAGTCCACTTGAATTGTACACTTTGCTTCACCATTTTTTGTAGCGATTTGACAATCTAAGCGAAATCTGGCACAAATATTCATACGAAATTTATTGTTCCCATGAATGATTGCATCCCCTTTTTATTATGGGGAAAGGGGATCTGTTCAATGGCCTTGATCCTTTCCAAATCTATAGAGATTCCCTTCTTTGAAACTAAGTGACCCAGCAACTTGCCCTCCGTAACAGCAAACACACACTTCTTGGGATTGAGTGAAATACCATATTTCCGACAGCATTCAAAAATCTACCTTAGATGAAACACGTGTTCTTCTCTCTTCTTTGAGAATATCGTAATATCATCGAGATAAACTACAGCACTATGGATAATCAAACCGCAGAAAGATATGTCCATAGCCCTCTGGAAGATAGCTCCAGCGTTTCTAAGCCCAAAGGGCATTCTTCGGTAAGCGAAGGTTCCCCATCTGGTCCTAAATGTTGTCTTCAATTTGTCTTCTTCGGCTACTAATACTTGATTGTAGCCTGAGAATCCGTCTAATAAAGAAAATAGTTCAGAACCTGAGACCATTTGTAGTAGTTTCTCCATGGGTGGAATAGGATAATTATCTTTATCTGAAGCGCGGTTTAAATTCCTGAAATCCACACATAGCCTAATTTCTCCAGATTTTTTTCTCACTGGTACTATATTTGAGACCCATTCAGAGTGTCTGACCTTAAAAATGATTCTAGCATCCAATAATTTCTTAACTTCACTCTGGATCAGAGGTTCCAATTTTGGATGCATTTTCCTTAAAGGCTGCTGATAAGGTTTTACGCCAGATTTGATGGGGATAACATGCTGGATAATGCTGGTGTCATATGTCTTCAAATCTCCATATGTCCAAGCGAAAACATCTTTATATTGATTAAAAATACTGATGAACTTATCTCTTTCTGCTGGTGAGCAGCATTTGCCAAGATTCACATGTTTAGGATTTGTCTCAGTCCCTAAATTTATCAATTCGAACTGTAGAGAGGAGCTGTGAGTCTTCACGTTTGCTGGTATTCTAAATTTTTCATTTAAATCGAACATTCTTTCTAAGGTTCTGACTCCCTTAGGGATGAAATTATCATACTTCAGCTCGGCCTAATGTTCTTCATCATCTATAATCACCCCTTTAAATACCTCGTCATTTGTTAAGCATTCTATAATCTGTTGATCGTCGTCGAACACTCGTAGGTTGGTAATCATATTAGGGACCGAGGGCCTGAAAAGCAATTCAACGGAGCATCGATTATTAGTAGGCACAAGCCTAGCAGCTGATGTGGCAAACAAGTTAGCTGCTGCATTTTTAAGTCTTGGAATTGATATAATATTAAATGCGTTAAAACATTTGAGTAGGTCCCATACCTCATTTTGATAAGCTTTTAAGTGAGGATAAATACAATGTATTTGATTCCGAATCTGTTTTACAATTATTTCAGAATCTCCAAAAACTTTCAGATTACTTACCTTTAATTTGATTGCTATCCTTAAACCTTGCACCAACGCTTCATACTCAGTTGTGTTATTTTTACATTCAAAATCTAATCTGCATGAAAGAAAATGTTTATTCTTCTTGGGGTCAATCAGGACACAGCTGGCCACTGACCCTTCTAACGTCTTAGAACCATCAAAAAACAATGTCCAGAAATTGCTAACTACTGCACGAGAATCTACTTCTACCGCTAAGTTTACTATTTTATAGTCGATTTCATCAGCCTGTGAAAATCGAAGGATATCAGGCTGAGCGTCTGACGTGTTGCTGGCTTCTTCTGCTTGGTAATTTCCTGGTTCCAATTCAATAAAGTATTTTCCCAGCACAGAATCCACTGGTTCGTTCTTTTCCTCAAGTTGAGTAACGTTGTATTTCATGTGAGGCTCCCTCAAAATTTTAATTTGATTCGGGCTTCCTTTATACGGCAGCCATAGATGCGACCAATCTGATGCAAAATATCTGTTTAGTTTTGCCGACCAGTCTCTACTCAGAACAAGCCCATAAGCGTCTGGCATGTCGGCCACCACGATATCAATAACTTGGCACACTTTATCATTTGAAGACAGGCGGACTAGGACATCCTCCATTTCCCCAATTAATTTCACATTAATCCTATCCAATTGAACAACCCTCCAAGTGGATGGCTTAGGCTTCTCATTTATCCTTTTACAGACTGATATTGGCATGACGTTAACTGACGCCCTTGAGTCCACCAGGAAATTATGTACGTTGTGATTAAAAATTTCAAAAGTGAGGAGGAAAGGTGGATTCTTGTTCTTAGACTTACCCCCACTGCTTGCTTCCATGATTTCTTCTTCTTCCTTGGGTTGATTGTCAGTGGGAAGCCTCTCCTCTGATGCTTCAAGCGCTTTCAAAAGTTTTTCTTTCTGCTGCGGCACCTTACACATTTCAAATAATGAGATATTCGCCCTTACCTTCTTTATATCTTCCACAATATCATAATCCATCTATGGTTCAGTGGGATGTGGCTTATCAACATTCATTTTTTCTTCATCGGGCTGGGCAAACGTATCATTCTGCCTAGGATCTTGGCTGGTAATGGTGAATTCAGGAATTTTATCAGCTGAGGAATTATTCTGAAATTTCTTAACATTTTTCTAAATCCTTTTAATCTTTGGGAGCATGATACTGTTTTCTTTACCCGACCCTTATCTCCTTGTTGTTACGCTCATTTCCATGATGTCCTTGTATCCCCAATTCCTCTCTTCCTCAGCATCAAATAACGAAACAGAGTTCCAAAGAACCGTGGTCTCATCTTCTTGTTCTTTCATTGACGTGTTACTGTCTTTTCTTTCTTCATCTCCATCTTCTCTTAATTTAGAATCCAACAGCTGATTCATAACCAACGTCATTGAGTTTATCCATTGAGGACAATTCTTTTCAGAGTGGGACTGTTGGTGGAAAGTGCAAAAATTGTCCATTCCTACCTCTGTTTAATTCATAGATGATGGATTTTGCAGAGGAGGTTGGGATTGATTGTTATCCTCCCTTTTCTTGTAATAGGGCTTGTAGAACTTTTGATCTTCCTTTTTCTTTTTCCAAGTATATGATTCTATTAGAAAGCTTCTGCATCATTTTTTCCATACTTTCAAAATCTGGTGATTGCTCTTCCTTAGGCTTAGTAAACAACAAGGCTTTCCTTCCCACAATTTTCTCTCCTGACCGTTCGGGATAATTTTCGATACTTTCTCTTTCAGCCTCTACCTTTTCTGCCTCCTCATAAGTCTCTGCTAAAGTGGTCTTGGCCTTCATTTTGGCGAACATGGCCAGCTCGGGTCCTAAAGCCGAAGTATAATATTCAATCAAGACTTTATCCGAAGTTCTATCAGCTTCAGAAAAATTCTTGAGGTACGCTGCAAATCTTTGAGTGAAGCTATGCACCTTCTCCTTTCTCTCTTTTTTTAAGGCGCGTAGTCCTTTCATGAGGGTTGCATGAGTCCTTTGGGTCACATACTTACTTCTAAAGATCCTCTCGAAGGTATCCAAATTAGGGATAGAGTTTGCAGGCAAACCAAAATACCATGATGTTGTAGCTCCTTTAAGGGTGTGCAAGAATAGTCTGCAAACTACATCCTCATACTCCCCAGCCCTTAACCCTTCCATCGCCAAATAAAAACTTTGCAGGTGGTCGTCTACTAGTATCTTCTCACTTGGGTCGAATTTGGGCAGAATCTTTTCAAAGGATTGAGGTAAATCATGCAACGGAGGTGGTAGTTTTAAAGGTGATCTGGCTCTCCAGGCAGGTGGTGGATTCGGTGGGTTGGGTGGTTGATTGGTGTTTACGCCTGCCATGAGTCTAGGTGGAGAGTGAGGAGGTGAGAAAACAGGAGTGTGAGCAGGAGAACTATGAGGAGTATCCGGGCCTTCTTGATTCAAAGGCAGTACAACTTCCTGTAAGGTTGTTTCTACAATTTATTCCCAATCCTCAACCAGCACTGAGTCTTCCAATATAGGATGATCCTTCCTTTTATATTCTCTTCTTGGCAATTCAGGGATGATAGGCAATCCTCTGATCTTCTTCTCATATGCCCTAGTGTGTCTTCTCAAATTATTAACAACCTCGTTGTCGACAGAAAACAAATGTTCTCTACCCCCTTCTTCCAGAATTGGATTACGAAGCCCACTACTTTCTGAACTGTTATTGGTGGAATAGTCTCGGGAAAATGGGTTTCCTCGGCCAGCCATGCACTAGCGGCCCTCCTTTTAGCGCCAGAAACTGTTGAGGCCTGGAAATTTGTACGCAACAACAGCAAGGGATTCTCCCCAGTCAACGTTCCCAACTAGCCTGTGACTATTTGGTGTATGGAATCCGTCCGGTTTGCGGTCCAGCTACCGTAGGTCAAGTAACAAAACTAAAAGGGTTTACCAGTTGCAGCCCGGTCCACCGTATATATTTTTGTATTTTTTGACTTAAGGTATGATATGCACGTGCCTAATTAACAATGTAGGGTGACAAAGTATGTAAGGAGTATTCACAATGTGATGTGCAGGTTCTTACCTCTCGTCTTAAACTCTCAAGCATCTAAATCACATATATTGCAAGAAAGTAAATACTAACTAAGCTATCTCTAGAGAGCTGGAGATTGATTCATGAGTAATGCATTACTATCCATGTGTTATGGAAAATCACAGATAGCTGTTCTTATAACCAAACATATAAACATGAATGAAAGTGTACATGATAAGATAGCTCATCACCAGTTAAAAATCCCATTACTCACAGTGGAAAAATCACAGAATATACTAGAGAACATTCAGACAAGAACATAGGTTCAAAAAGTTAGAACGCTCTCACAGTCCATGAAACACAGTAAAAAAAAAAATAGTTCCCATTCAACATCGTTCATTAAATCACATTGAGACATTCCACATAGAACTTTCTCCAACAGGCAAAATTTGCAATTTCTGGTTGTAAAACGAAATAGTTCCTCTTACAAACAATAGTTTACAAGTTTTTTTCCAGGAAAAAGCCCCTGTAAGTTCTAACTTTCAAATATTTAAACTAAACAGTTGACCGCTTCGGCTGCCCCCAAACATGTGACCTTTCGGTCCCTCAAAAGGTTTCATATCCCTATTTTTTATCTTTTCTGTGCGCACTCATGATCAGCTGAGTAACTGACAGACTTTCCAGGTCTGCACCTTTGTTGCTATTGGTTTTTCCTTCGACTTCGCTTGCCCTCCTTGCGATCCTGTCGATTTCAATTCAACCTTGGCCAAAACTGCCCAGCTCCCTTCACGCCACGGTAGTCTGACCAGTCTCTTGAGTCCACCTGCATTTAAACAACGTGCATCATTCATTGGGACTGCATTCTAAATAACGTCAAATTATATCAACTAAAATGGCTAAGCATCAAGAGAGGCCATGTACTGCATTACTGCTATGAGGACCTTGACGAGTTCCATCACCACTATCTCATCCATACACGAGTTCGAAAACTCACCAACGACAGAAAAAGAAAACTCATCGGCGACTTAACACACTAACATCGGTCGGGTAGTCTCATTTACAGCCACATAAGCGGGTCTTGAAAGGTGACTAGCACTGGGAAACCATTTAAGCCTATCGGAGTCGGAAGAGTTATGACCTAAATTGTGGGCAGGAAAGCTTTCAATCAGAAATCGAAAAGACATGGACACCGAAAGACAAGTTCTTTTCACAGCCGCAACGACGGAAGAAAAGGCTACAGACACGCGACTAAAACTGACACGCATCGGTGGGCGGAGTGCTTACATATCAGGTACTTAGCTGCTTTGGGAGCTGCAACGACGAAAGACGAACAGAAAACAACCTCCGATCAATAAAAATGCTAACTGTTTGAAAAACTTTAAAATTTAGCAACGGTTGAAACTGTTTCACCTCCGAAATAGCGGTTTTACAAAGGACAATTGGTCTGAATCATCTTTGACTAGCAAAATAAAATAGACTCCAAAATCTGTGACCCACAGTCATTACAAACATAAGCAACTTTTGAAACCAGGACGAGAGTTAATCTTCAAAATAATATGAAATTAAAGCATGACCCAAAAATTCATGGATCCAAACGATTCAAAGCAACATTAAATCATGAGGGGGACCAAAATTTGAAAAATTTGGGGAAAATAGTTGCAGCTGCAACAACTTATTAATTTAATAATTTTTATTTTAAATTTATTAGTTAAATATATCATTCCTATTAAATAACTTATATGATTATAGAGTAACTCATATTGCATTTGAAATATTTTACAGGATAAAATTTATAAATAATTTTTAGGGAAACGAACATTCATACAAACTAACAACGCATTATACTTATTAAATCTCCATCAAAATAAAATATGCAACAACCAGTATATCTAAAATAACAAGATAATTATTATAACATGGTCATCATTTATAATTAAAACAAGTCAGTCAAATATCTATAATTTAATTGAATTTGTCAACATCCATCCTCAACAATAAATTAAAATGTTCATCAAATGTTATAAATATCCATCCAAAAATTGTCAACCACTTCCAATATATATATATATATATATATATATATATATATATATAACAACAACAACAAAATCATCTGCCTTGGTATCTCCTTTATCGGCCTCATCATCATCATCATCATCATCTCCCACATCAATACTAGATCGAACATAATCTAGATCTATGTCATCATCTGGCTCAACAAGATCTTCTGCAAGACCCGTGTTTTGCAAAAAAAACATTAAAACTCAAAAGTTTATTTATTTCATGCAATAATTAAAATGTTCATTATATTTATAATATTACAACATATGAAACAAGACCATAATTATATTACATCAATATCAAAGTGCACATACCATAATAACACTTCAAATAAGTTGCAGCTAAGATGTCATTGCAATGATGTAAAACATGCCACAGTTCTAATAAACGTTAGTAAAGATTATTAAAAGAAAAATTGTCATACAATTAAACTATCAGCTGTAAATTGTAGAAACTAGATTTCATTTGTGTTGTGGCTACCTGCTAAAGCTCAGTTGAATTCATCTGAGTATCCCATCTCTTCTAGTTGGGTCCATTCCCACCAAGTGGGTATACTAAGGTGGTCCTACTACCACCTTAAAAATGATGCATAATTGTCCCTAAGTCCTCTAGTCAATTTGAGAAGAGGTCGACCTCATACTTTGTACAATCATTCCTCTCCAATCCCCAGTATGATGGACACATCATCATACATAGATACCTTTATCCTTTATTGTACTATGTGTCCTCTGAACTCAAGTGTATAACCTTGATCTTCCAAGGATGAAATTGAGATCACATTCCCTCTCATGTGAGGAACATATAGAACATGATGAAAGGTTAGATTCCATCCCGACTCTAACACAATTACAATAGAACCCTCTCTTCTACCGACTGCTCCTTCTGTGTGGATCCCACACCTGACCAATCATATAGTAGCCACAGATCCAAGTGGTTGAAATAGATCACACTCCCTTGTCATATAGCATGTGGAACCATTATTTAGATGCCATCCATCTTGAGAAATATCCTTTGAATATAGGAGTAATACATACTCCTTGAACAATGTGGAGAATACTCCTTGAACATCCTGAAATAGTGGAACAAGGGATGTCAGTTATACTCAATTACACGTATCATATTAAAATAGTGGAAATCAATCTCAGAAATAATTCTCGATCCAATGCCAAGAAAAGGAAGGATTCCACTACGATGCAGCTTGATTGATCACTAATGCATATTGTTATCTTAGCTATTGCAGCATATGCATAAATTATGGAATTAAGATGCAAACCCTACATATCAACACATAGATAGGAATGCATATTCTTTTTAAAGGATTTTATAGGGAAAAGTCCTTTAAAAATCATATGTAAAGGATTCTCAAAAGAGGAATAAATTCCTAGAGGGTTCATATTCTCAGGGTTGTTTGGTCAAGCACTAAAGCACATCCTAGATTTATTATGTTGATATTCTTAGGGTTGTTCGGTCGAGCATTAATTTGCATGCTCCCCAATTTCACTTTTATTATATGTTATTAATTTATTACTTTATACCATAATATACCCTTTGTCTTTTAAAAAACTTATGGAGTATATATTATCTTCTCTCTTCAGGCTTACCCCATGGTAAAGAAAGGGGTATGACTAAGCTCACTTGATACAAATGTTTTCATGGATCTATAAGCTTGTGTGTTTTAGATAAGAAAATAAGTTACCATATTATAACACACTATCCCTAATATAGATAACAACTCAGTGTATGTTATATACTACTTAGAGAATCTTATGATATTGGTATGAATAATGACAACACACTAGACACATTGTTATTATTAAAACAATGGAATTACACTTATATCCTACTTTAATGAATGGGCTCAAAAGGTACAATGTTATCAGTATGAGTTAATAGCGATCATAGATAAGCTCTTTCCTACTATCATATCATTAACGATATGTAATGCCAATAGTTCTAATAGATTTGAGTATAAGTAATCCCATGAATAGAAATAGCATAATATACAAACAATACTCAAACCTTTTACATATTCCAAACACGTTTCATTATGTAGATATAGATATATTATGTGTACAAGCCATGTCACTTACAACTATCAATCATTACCTATGTTAAGAGCGCATGTGTTTAAACTGTATTTTTTATCTAATCTAAGCATTTCACTATTTTAATCTATACAATAATAACATTGGTCTCCAACACCAGTATACAAGATTCAATTCCTTGAGTTATGCTACTAGTACTCTACTTTGTAAAGTGTTATACTAGTTCTTATGTGATTAACTAGCATAGTATTAGATATGAAAATAAGTTACCATATTTTAACATACTATCCCTAATATAGATAATGAATTAGTTTATGCTATACACTTATTAGAGAATCTTACGATATTGGTATGAATAACTACAACACACTGGACACATTGTTAGTATTAACACGGTTCAATTACACTTATCACCTACTTTCATGAATGGGCTCACAAGGTTCAATGTTACTAGTATGAGTTAATGGTGATAATATATAAGCTCTTACCTATTATGATATTAAACATTGGTCTCCAACAACAGTATACAAGGTTCAATTCCTTGAGTTATAGTACTAGTACTCTACTTTGTAAAGGGTTATACTAGTTCTTATGTGAATAACTAGAACAACACTAGTTTATGTATTGATTATGTATTACACTTAGCTCCATAATCATATATAATGTGGTTCAATATAAAGAGGTTACATTTTACCTTTATCTATATCTCTTGTACTAAATCTTGTGTTACCTGCATAAGTTAGAGTGTTAGTATAATCAATGGGGCTCACACTAGTATCGATCTTATTAGTAGTCTTATTATCCAATCTGTTATGGTATTCCATCTAATCTATGTCGATGATACTATGATTGCACTATGAACTCAATATATACTATAAGATAGGTATAACAAATATATAATCACTTACACTCTGTATTCTTGTGGGAAAAGTATAGGTTATAATATGTGGTTAGTTATGACTATTACATATTAGTTAAACCAATGATTTCCATTCATTACTCTTAGCTTATAGTGATGTATATTATACAAGTCATCTAAGTAATTGCATATCATATCCATCATTATTTGGTACAAGTAATGTAATCTACTATACTTATGTACCTTGTGAGTTATTTGTATTTCTACTTATATTCTCTATCACTTTATTCTCACAATGACTGCAATGATTACCATAAGTATGAGGTAAGAAAATACTATGGAAGTGTTCATGTTCATATCAATGGGACCAATACTAACATAAAGTTTACATGTATAGTATTCCATTATTTATTTGTTCTTTCCCTTGTATTCCCCTTATCTTAGTTATACAAGCCCATATGACTTGCTTTCTTCCCCTATGTTTACTAGGGATACATTAATTTGGAGTTGTATGTGATAGTAGAATCAAGTATTTAACTTTATACAAATAACTAGTTGGACTTACATGTAAAATGGCATGAATTGCAAGCATGTGTATTCCCCATCTCCCAAAATAATCTTAGCATCTCCCTCCGCATTTTGATTTGCATGGGAACCAAGAGTCTAGTCAGTCTGGAATCAAACTACTAGGAAACCTCAACCAATTATTTTTCTTATTACCTAATGCCTTTATAAAATATGAACCTAACGAAAATAGTTATGATGATAACACTCATGACTTTCAAGGAGGAATATGAAAATATCACACATACTAGCGCCAAAGGAGTAATGCACAGTAAAATTACTTTGATAGTCCCAAGATATTTTTTTTAGGACTGAGGAATTCTTGGATTCTTGATTCTTGACCATATAAAAGCCACAAATTCTAGAAACATGAAAAAAATGTAGATATTCTTTTGCACCTATGATCTCTTGGAAGCTAATCCATGACAGCATAAGCACACTAGAGGATAAAAATAAAATACCCAACTAAAGGGTACCATACCGAGACTTGATTCCAACAAGTTGACTAAACCAATACAACAATTAGAATATGGCTTTGTTGTTCATTTAGACACTTGTAGATTCTTTCAAAATTTCACAAAGGATTAATTAGAAGAAAACGTCCAAGCAACACCACAATCCCTTTGGTGAGCAATTCAACCAATAATACTACAAAGTATGATAAAAAGATAAAGAATAAGGAGACTCATTAGAACCCATACAACTGACATAGTTTGATGACTCTTCTCCACCCACAAATGATGACAACATGAATAAGCACCAACAAGAAAAGAAGAAATATGTAATTATGTGGTGTGAAATTCATCATACATCAATGTACAAAAAAATGTGGTACTCAAAATATATGTGCTTGAAGCTTGCGACCAAGAAATACTACAACTAGGGTAGTAAAATTACAACTTATGCACTTGAATCCTCTAACATCATCATTCTCATAATGAATACAAACTCAACTTCCAAACCATGATATTATAACTAGAAGAAGAGAAAGAGAATTTGTTCTAGAAATGGACGTGGAATCATTAACATCTTCTAAACTTCATCATTGAGAAACAAAGTCATAAAAACTTATTTCCATAACCACTATTTAACAACTAAATCTCATGACACAACCAAACATACAACATGAAAACATTGGTTAGATTTAGTTAGGAAAATAGATCTATGTCACCAATAAGTGTATGTTCAAGTACACCATATATCCTTGGAATGTATATTAGGGTATAACCAAATATCTATAATAATATGGCATATGCCATATTTTACGATAGTTCATATTGGTTCGATTCCAATCAGACCACATAGAAGTACCATATGCTATTCAAGATAATAACAACATTGAGTGAAAACTATAAGTACAATTAACATGCCATATATAATTAAAGGGTATTCATTCAATATAACACATATATACATGAGTTTTATAAGTTGTTGTATATGAAATGAAAACGATATAGTATGTTGTTCTAATGGTCTTGCATATTGCCTGACTTGTTGGATTCCCCTATGCTTACTAGGGATAAATTAATTTGGATTTGTATGTGAAACCAAATACCTGTAGTAATATGACATATCATATGTGTTGCTTTAATTTCATATTGGTTCGATTCCATTTAAATCACATTGTAGTAACATATGATATTAAAGATAATAACAATGTTGAGTGTCAACTGTAAGCATAATTGACATGACATATATAATTAAAGGGTATTCATTCAATATAACACATATATACATGCATTTTATAAGTTCTTGTATATACAATGAAAAAGATATTGGATTTTGTTCTAATGTTCTTGTATATTTCTTGGTAGTCTTAACCGAGTCTGAAGAAGCTTTACAAAATAAAATATTTCTATTCTTCCAACTAAATTATATCTCTAAAGCCCTAGGTTTATAGCTTCTCAAAAAATTTGCTACCAAAATTACAAAAAAAAAAAATCATAATAATTAACTAAAACTATTATATATCTAAATCCCTAGGATTATAGCTTCTCACAAACTTCCCTACAAAAACCACAAAAAAATAGTTCATAATATCTAACTAAAACTTGAACCATGGAACCTGTTCTTCCAAATTGATTTGAGGAGGAGTAGATGATGAAGCTTTAGTATCCTCCTTCCCTTTTGACTTCCTCTTTAATTCTGCAAGTTTTCAATCTAAAATTTCCACTATATCCTTCATATCTTCAACATTGTCCTCCTTCCATTCTGCTCTGTCTCTCAACAGTTCCAATTCCAAATAGAAATTTCTTCTCTCCTCCAACCGCTGCTACTCATCCTCCTCTTTCCATTATTCATTATGATTCTTGGTATTTATCCCATATTTCTCCATCCATTTGACCCTCCAGATAATCCTTTCACCACTCCTATTAAGCTTCCTAACTCCACAGTCGACATAGCAATTGTTTTCACACAAATATTCTTCTCTGTCCATTTTCTTTGAGAAGATACAAAGGAAACCTCTATTTCTAATTCTTTGGAATATAAGGTAGATCTCTCCATGTCTATCAGTGGCTTGACTCATAAATAAACCCCCTCTTCCTACCATAATATATAAACCTAGACCATTATATACACCATAATTACCATTTATGGCCATCCAAATCAATTTACCGTTGTCGAAACGGCTCATATACCATCCAACATTAATTAAACTTTGTATTTCCACTATAATATATGAATCTAGACATTAATTATGCCATAATTACCATTTATGGCCATCCAAATCAATTTACCTCTATCAAGCATGCTCTTGTACCATCCAACAATTCGCCCAAGTCAATGATGTAGGGCATGACCAGTATGCGTGTGAGAGAAAGTTACAGCAATAGTTGGGGAAATTATTCCATCATTCCCACTTTCTTCCATCATTTTCCAATACATGCGTGAAATCTTGGGTGTACAAATGCTCTGCCTCAATTCTGCACCCAATTTAATTTGAATTGAAACCACCAACTTTAGCTTGGAAACCCTGGTGTCTCCCATGTGTCTCTCCCGAATCCTTATGCCAGCACTTGGTGAGATGGGACAATTCCAATGTTGAAAATTATTCCTACCAGTTTTGGGAAGGACTTTAGCACCCCGTGTTGAAAAATTATAAACCCACTCACAACTTAGGATAAAATATTTAATCAATTTTGATTAATTTCCTACCCACTAGCCTAGATAGTTGGCATCTACTTGCACTACAAATTCAACACTTTCCATATGTAACTCATGAATTCGTCAGTTATTATCCTAGGTTTATCTTGACCAATTTATTGACTCCCAGAATTAGTAACTGCACTATCCTACAGATTCTACCTTATTATTCCTTTATCCATCTTTTATGTGGATAAGGTAAAGCTAGTCAACTAGGAAACTGGTAGCTTTTGTTACCAACCCATCCTCCATGATTTTCTCTCCATTTTCCAATATTGGAATGTTTTTCCATCACTCTTGAAAACTCATTCTATTAAGAACTTGTGTCAACCCCCCTCTTTATTTTTTTAGTATATTTTGTCGGACACATATGCTTTGTAAGTCATCCCATTAGTATGTTGTATTATCCCACATTCATGGGGAGTAAGTAATAGTTGTTAAGTCATCCAGTTAATATGTTGCATTATCCCACATTCATGGGGAGTAATAGTTGTTTAGATTAGACTTAGTATATAAGTATGTGTTGAGACTAATGAAAGCATCGAAGAGTTATTTTGTATTGAGCTTGCTCAAAGGAGGTTGCCCCCTTGAACTGGCCTATGATTAATGAAATCTCTTCTATGATCCATAATTTCTGTTGTATCATGCATTCTTATTGTTTATTGTAGGAGGTTCTTCACATATGATATCAGAGCACTTTCTTAGGCTCGTTAGGTGGAATTTCTAGAAGAAAAAAAAAATCTGCCTTGCTTCCTAGCGATGCGAGCCTTACAGTTGTTCTTCTTCTTACAGCAGTATTATTCATTTGGATCAAGGATTAAACCCTATCCGCTTAACTGTGGGAAATACTTGTGCATATCCCTAAAACTCATTGTGAGGAGTACCACAGGAACCCTGAAGTAGCTAGCCATTGAGAGGACCTACCAAGTGAAAAGGGCAACGACCCCCACCAAATTGACTAGATTCCCATCCGTGAGGAAAAACAGAGAGCTGTCATTTTTGGCCAAGCGGTTAGCAGTTTTACCTACATCGTGAAGTGAGGGGTACTGCCCCAATACTCAAGCCTGAGACAGTCTTGGTGGCCGACTGAATACCTTTGAACCATTACGAAGCTGAATATACCTGGGGTCCATATCTATTTACAGTTGATAACGTGCAGAATTCCAGAATTGTCACAGATCATTTACTCCATTTCCTGTTGATAAAGCACAGCTTTCTAGCACCGCCACAAATCATTTCTTCAGGAAAAAAAAAGTATAAATTTCTATTTTTTAGCCATATCTTCCTTGATTTAGCTATGTTTCCCTTGAAACTTCACAATAACCCCTGTAGTACCATTCTGCATATTCTTTCATTGAGGACCCTATCCCAAATTTCACTTTCTAAAGGCCAAAATTCCACATTTGTCAATTTTTAGGGTTTGTCATAACTTCTCTGATCCTCACCCAATCACCTTCAAACTTTTCCACGGTTTTCATTTTCCATTTCTGCTTCATTGTCTCTCTCTGACAGATTTTCCAATTCTTTCATCCCACCTCTGAAATTCACATTTTCTGCTTCTTGTCCCTAAGAAAGTGTCTAAAACCCCGTAAAACCTCAATTACCCCCTCAATTTTTCCCAAATAAAAAATCTCCTTTTCTAAAACCCTCTCCATTTTTGTTTTTCTACCCATTACCTAGAAAGAAAAAAAACCTGCTTATGGTTGTCACCCCCGCCAGAGAAAATAAACAGATGGAAGAAGAACTTGTCGCCTTCAAGTCTAAACTCAAATATCTAGATCAAAAATTTCTTGGCCTCCATCTTCAGCATTCAACCATGAACAACCGCCGCCAACCTGAGTCTTCTGCAGACACTGGGTTCTAGTCATCTAGCAACTTCCGCGGGTCGAAGCTGGTTTCTCCTCGCTTCAATTGTGATGATCCAACTGGATGGATATATAGGGTAGAACAATATTTCAGTTTGAATAACACTTTTGATGTCAATAAAGTCCCACTTGCATCCTTTCATTCGGAACATGAAGCACTTCAATGGTTCCATTGGTACATCAAGGCTCATTTAGAGCCAAACTGGACAAATTTTTCCCAACTCCTTTTGCAACGATTTGTCCCTAGTGCTTTTGATGACTTCACAGGAGCACTCACCAAACTTCGCCAAACTGGCACTGTGCAGGAGTATCAGATAGAATTTGAGAAACTAGCCAATCACACCGAGGGATTGCCTGATGCATTCTACCTAAGTTGTTTTATCAGTGGTATGAAGGATGCAATATGATCTGAGGTTAAAATTCTCTGCCCCAACACAATGATGGAAGCCCTAGGGTTGGATAAGCTAGCAGAGGACAAGATCAGGGCTCAACAATTCTCCAAATCCACTCTTGCTCCATTCAGACCTATGGTTCCCCAAAGAACCCAAAATCTGCTAGCTCCTAGAACCACTCTTATCAAGCATTTGTCTAAAGCAGATATGTGGGAACGTTAAGAAAAATAGATTTGTTATAATTGTGATGATAAATTCACCAAGGGACATAGATGTGTTGAGCAAAAGCTCTATCTCTTGGATGTGGATTCTCCACTCACACCTGAAATATTTTGTGATGTTCAGGATCTAATAGATGATGATGGTGACATTCAACAACTTCCTATTCTAGAAGACCAACCAGAGATATCTCTCCATGCCTCAGACAGAGTCACCACCCCACAAACCATGTGGGTCAAAGGGTTCTTCAAAAAACTCCCTCTTACAATACTCATTGATTCTAGTAGCACTCATGACTTCATTGACTCGAGGATCGCCAAATAGGATGATTGTTTCATCCACCCTTGCTCCATCTTTGAATTCATGATTTCCAATGGGGGCACTTTACGTTGCAAACGGAAGTTTCATAATCTGCGCATATCTATGGGGGATTATAACTTGGGCTTTGACATGTTTTCCTTGCCCTTAGGTGGATGTGATGTGGTTTTGGGCACTCAATGGTTACGCACACTTGAACCCATTTTATGGTATTTTTCTTAACTTTGGATGCAGTTTTCAATCAATGGTACCAAACACACATTGTGGGGCTTACAACCAAGGTCTCTCAGCCTCATCATTTTGCCTCAAATGGAAAAGATTCTTAAGAAAATTTCACATGGTGTCATCGCTCATCTCCATTTCATTTAGATGCAACCTTCACCAATCTCAACTACTCCATTGGATCTCCACAAAATTTGGATCTATATGCATGTGTGTTTGCTGAGCCGATGGGATTTCCACCTTCCCGACCCAAGGACCATCGAATTTTGATCCTTCCTGGAAGCATCCCTCCCAACATCAGGCCCTATCGCTACCCATTTCACCATAAGACAGAAATTGAGATGCTTGTTTGCGACTTACTGAAGAAAGGTGTTATTCGCCCTAGCACTAGTTCCTTCTCTTCACTGGTCCTTCTAGTCTGAAAAAAATATGGGTCATGGAGCCTTTGCATTGATTTTCAAGCACTTAATCACATCACAATCAAGGATAAGTTTCCAATTCCCATTGTTGATGAGCTTATAGATGAGCTCCATGGTGCTCATTTTTTCTCCAAGTTGGATCTTCGTTCTAGGTATCACCAAATTCGGGTCCATGTGGATGATATCCCTAAAATAGCTTTCTGCACACATGATGGCCATTATGAATTTTTGTTCATGCCATTTGGCCTCACAAATTCCCCTTCCATGTTCCAAGCATTGAGGAATAAAATATTTCAGCCCTACTTGTGAAACTTCATTCTGGTCTTCTTTGATAATATCCTCATTTATAGTAAAACTTGGGCTGAGCATCTCCAACATCTGGATCTTGTACTGCAACTTTTATGTGATCATCAACTCTGTGCCAAACAATCTAAATGTGTTTTTGGGTAGAAGGAAGTAGAGTATCTTGGGCATATTGTTTTAGCACAAGGGGTTCGTGTTGATCCTGCCAAAATCAATGCCATGAAAAATTGGCCACATCCTTGGACCTTGAAGATCCTTCATGGGTTTTTGGGACTTACTAGCTACTACCACAAGTTTGTCAAGGATTATGGGAAGATTGCAGCTTCATTAACAGCTCTACTAAAAAAGGATGCTTTTGCATGGACACTTGTTGCTGAGTGTACACTTGAGAAACTGAAACAAACTATCTGTACCACACATGTTCTAGCTATGCCTAATTTTTCCAAGCCCTTCACTATTGAGAGTGGTGCTTGCGACAATGGACTTGGTGTTGTCCTGCTCCAAAATGAACATTCCATTGCGTTCACCAACAAATCCCTGTCTGGTAAAAATTTAGCCGTCTCTACATATGAGAAGGAAATGATGGCTATTTTGCATGCCATACAGAAGTGGCGTCCATACCTATTAGGGAATCATTTCTGCATCAAGACTAATCACCAGAGTCTAAAATATTTCCTTGAACAATGAGTCTCATCTCCAACACACAAAAAATGGGTTATCAAACTCATGGGTTATGACTAAAAGATCACTTACAAGAAGGGTAAGGACAATCTTGTGGCGTATGCTCTTTCCCACACATTTGATGGCCATGCTTCTCTTTCAACTATTTCTATGCCTATTCCAAATTGGTTACAATATGTTTAACAAGGCTATGTCAATGACTCTTCCTTATCTCAAATCATCCAACAGTTGGCCAATAATCCTTCTCTTGTACCGCATTACTCTTGGGATGGTTCTTCTCTAAGATACAAGGGTCTCTTGGTGCTTTCCCAAAGCACAGATCTTCACTAGGATGTCTTCTATGAACTCCATGCTTCTCTAGTGGCAGGGCACTCTGGGCTCCTCAAAACGTATGAGCGGGCATGACATAACTTCTTTTGGAAGGGAATGAAATAGGAAATTCAATATATGGTTGTTGAATGTGATACCTTCCAGCGCCAAAAGGGTGAAACTACACTCCTCCCCAGCTTTCTCAAACCCTTTCCCATCCCTATAAGGATTTGGACAGATATTTGTATGGATTTCATCGACGAGCTCCCTAAATTTGGAGGGAAGACCGTAGTCTTGGTTGTGGTTGATCGGCTCTACAAATATAGTCATTTTTGTGCTCTCATCCATCCATATATTTCCTCCTTAGTCACACAAATTTTCATGGACCAGATATTCTATCTTCATGGAATCCCTTCTTCCATTGTCTCAGACCACGACGTAACTTTCACAAGTCATTTTTGGACCGAACTCTTTCACCTCACTGGCACCAAACTAAAAATGATTTCAAGATATCACCCACAAACAAATGGTCAAACTGAAGTCACCAACAAATGATTGGAAACTTATCTTCTTTTCTTCACCTCTGAACAACAACATCAATGGGAAAAATGGCTCCCTCTCACTGAATGGTGGTACAATACTTCCTACCATACTACATCTAAAATGACTCCATATGAAGTTGTTTATGGACATCCACCCCCATTGCTACTTCCATACACCCCCCATAGTTCACTAGTTCAGGCAATTGACATGGTTCTTCGAAACCATGATCATATTCTCCACATTCTGCAAGAGAATCTTCACATGGCAAGAAATCGCATGAAGCAGCAAACCAATAAACAATGTTCTGAGCGCACCTTTCAATTCACTGATATAGTTTTTCTTCATTTGCATCCTTACAAGCAATCCTACCTAAAACTCAAAGGGCATCAGAAGCTGGCTCCAAAGTTCTATGGGCCATATAAAGTTCTTTAGAAGATTGGGTCTGTTGCTTATAAATTGGAACTTCCTCCTTCTTCTCGCATTCCCCTAGTCTTTCATGTCTCTTGTCTTAAGAAAGTGATTGGAATCGACATCAGAGCACAAAATGTTTTACCCGATCTGGATACCGAAGGATCCATCATTTTGGAACCGGAGTCCATCCTCAATCAGCGCACTCGTCAGCTTTTCTCTTAGGCCATAACAAAGGTCTTAATTCAGTGGCACGACATGCAGCCAGAGGATGCTACATGGGAAACACTCCTTCAGATTCAGAAATAGTTTCCACATCTAAAGCTTTGAGGAAAAAGATTTTTCTAAGAGGGAGGGGATGTTAAGAACCCATGTCAACCCCCCTGTTTATTTTGTTAGTATATTTTGTCAGACGCATATGCTTTGTAAGTCGTCCCATTAGTATGTTGTATTTTCCCACATTCATGGGGAGTAAGTAATAGTTGTTAAGTCATCCAGTTAATATGTTGCATTATCCCACATTCATGGGGAGTAATATTTGTTTAGATTAGACTTAGTATATAAGTATGTGTTGAGGCTAATGAAAGCATCGAAGATTTATTTTTTATTGAGCTTGCTCAAAGGAGGTTTCCCCTCGAAGTAGCCTACGATTAATAAAAGCTCTTCTGTGATCCATAATTTATGTTATATCATGCATTCTTATTGTTTATTGTAGTAGGTTCTCCACACACTCATGCTTTTTCTAATTCATGAGGTTCATTGATTGATTTGGGAAGTGCTTTAGCCACCAATGGGGTTTTATCATATTTAGTAATTCTATCTTTCTAAGCTTGATGAGTTGTCTCCAATACAACTCTATTTTACCTATGATGGATGTATATTTATGTACACTATTATTCAGCATTATTAAATGGAATGGTACACTCCAATATTCATCTCTTCATTCATGTGGTTCAGTCACTTTTATTCTCTCTATTTTTCTTGTGTATGCTTGTGAGAATTAACATAGTAGGAATATCTATTTCCAGTGCTTCTTCTTAGAATATTTGTTCATATCATTGGAGCTATTATTTATACATGGTATCATAGAATTCCTACATGGTAGTAGGGCTCAAGGTCTCTCAAGTTCTACATATTTGAGGAGCACATCCAATCTCATATCCCTATCTAAAGAAGAGGTTGATCTAAGCTTACAAGATTTTATCCTAGTTTTGTTTTTAGCAGGTTTCAGAGAATTTCTTCTTCAACGCATCAACTAAGTAATATGGATTCTTCTTTAGATATGTTCCTAAATCCATTGAACTATCATGAATGGAAAGCCAAATTGGCATTCTATTGCGCAGTAAGGGGCTATCCAGAGTTACTCTAGCTTTGGAGAATGAACCCAATGTTGTGATTGATAAAGCTAAGTCGCATAATAGGTTGGATGAATCCGGTGGATTGCTTTGCCTCTCTATTTATCCTAATATACTCTTTCATATAGATGTTTTTACCACTCCAAACCAATTATGGACCAAACTTGAGTCTCTCTTTGAGGTTCAATATGAGTTAAGAGCGCATCTGTTGGAGATTGAGTTATTCTCAATGAGTCCAAGAAGTTTCAATTCTATTGGGGTTTTCTTCACCAAATTCATGTCACTTATTATAATGCTAAAAAATTATGGGATTGAGAAGAAATGTGATCAATTAATCGTTTCCATTCTTTTTAAATTGGGTCCTAAATACTATGTTTTTCTGTCTACTTTTCATGCTACTAAGCTTGTTGTTCTAATAGGAAAATGCCTTCTTTGGGTACTTTATTTGATTCGCTAACAAAGGAGAAAGAAAAATTGATCCAGATGGGTGCTCTTAAATATTCCAATGGAAAGTATACTACTCTCATGGTTCAAGGAAGTAAGAATGCAAGATCAAAATAAAAGCAAATTGTGAAAGAGAAGAATCCAAAGTCGGGAATTGAAGATGAAAGTTTGAAGCCTATTGATGAAGATTCAGTAAAGAAGGTTAAGAAGAAAGGGAGAACATCCAAGTGTTGTTATTGAAGCAAGAGATTTCATCCAAAGAAGAAATATTTCAAGAAGAATATGGACATCATGTCTCTTCTTCTTGATAAGCGCAACATCAAAGTTCCAGATGAACTAGTGAAGTCTGGTCATTCTTCAGAACACTATCATAGTGCGCAATTCCAAGGTGATATAAACTATGCCATGAGTGCCAAATTTAAATAATTTCCTCATATGTCTAATATATATTCATTTTCAGATATATCATAATTAGAAATATAATATCCTTTGTTTTATAATCCACCTATCAGTCTCCTAGATTCATCTCGCAATAATTGTGATTCTTCACTAGATCCTGACTTATATTTAAGTAACTCTTCCCCACTCCATAATAATTATTATTTAGAAGCATGTTTTCAGGATGATATACATGTCATGAAACCATTCATACCAGTATTCATACCATCTACCATACATATGAATAATCCTAGGACTTTACAAATCCCAAGTTCACTAGTTGATTCCTCATTGGTCTCTTATGTAGTGTTACTTATATTACATGGTTTGAAGTCTTTCCTATCTTTCAGTGGTTTCTTATCCACAACCTTATTCATATTTGGATAGGTATTACACATGTTTGGATGTTTTCTAAACAGTTATGTTTCAGATCTCAAGTCCATCCATCATTCTGATTTTTTCACTTATCAATTTTCCCTAGTTGCTCATAGTTTTCCTAGTCTAGCGCTATATCCTCATGGAGTCACTGAATCCTTTGTCTCTGTTGTTCCATATGCTAATTTTTATGATATATCATATTTTTATCATCCTCATATCAGATATGGGAAGGTGCTACATGGTATTGTAATAATGACATGTGATTCACACCACAATTTTGCAGCTATTCAGGGAATTGAGTGTGCAATATATTGTCTTAATTTTTGTACACTTTGGGAAGGCGTATGCATAGATATCTTTTCCATTTCAGATTTTGTTTGCATATCATAGTTTTTTATCAACAGTAAGCATTTATATAATTCTCCTACTTCATCAGTGGATGAGATACAAGAAATATCTCCTCTTATTTCTTGTCGATTCTACACTCTAGCACATGATCATGGATTCTACATGCATATTCATTAGTATTTCACCAGAAGAAGTTCATTCATATCATTAAAATGAAGATAAATATATGTTGAAGACATATTTTTCAAATTGTGTGCCTTGTCTTTTCTTGAGGGGGGATTTTCCCCATGTGGTTTTTCCTCTTTCCTCAGCTTTTTGGACATAATAATTGTTAAAGGGTAATCATATCCTTCTTGTTGGGCCCTATGTGCATCCACAGGCATATATATATATCATTATAAATTCAAATTTAAAAGGGGGGGTTGGAATATTATAAATCCACTCACAACTTAGGATAAATATTTAATCACTTTTGATTAATTTCCTACCCAGTAGCCTAGATAGTTGGAATCCACTTGCATTACAAAGTCAACACTTTCCATGTATACCCAAGGAATGCTTTAATTCTGATTTTGGGTTGATCTTGACCACTTTATTGACTCCCAGAATTCGTAACTATGATTTCATGTAGATTCTTCCTTTTTCTACATTTATTGAGATTTTCTATGGATAAGGTAAAGCTAATCAACTAGGAAACTGGTATCTTTTGTTTCCAAACCATCCTCCATGATTTCCTCTCCATTTTCTAGGATTAGCATGTTTTTCCATCACTCTTGACAACTCACTCATTCTTTTTCTAATTCATGAGGTCCTTGACTAATTTGGGAACTGCTTTAGCCACCTATAGGGGTTTATCATATTTAGTAAGTCTATCTTTCTGAGCTTGATGAGTTGTCTCTAATACAACTCAATTTTACCTATGAGGGATGTACTATTTATGTACACTATTATTCATCATTATTCAATGGAATGATACACTACAATAATCATCTCTTCATTCATTTGATTCAGTCTCTTTTCTTCTCTCTATTTTTCCTGTGTATGCTTGTGAGAATTATCTTATCATAGCATTGGAGCTATTGTTTCTTCTTCTTCTTATTAAAAAGATCTATTTCCACTGCTTCTTCTTATCATATTTTATCATAGCATTGGAGCTATTGTTTCTACAACCCAACTATGAATTTGATCAAGAATGTTAGACTATGAATTTGAAGGTTCAAGTGGTAACTATATATTTTTGTTATGGAATACTGGCTTGAGGATGTACTTGGTTATGTGCTTTGTGGGAATTTTATTCAAATAATATTGCTAAGAAAAGAGCATTCATTTTGTGCATTATGTGGCAACATGAAACTAAGGGATCGTTGTTCAATTTTTTCCCAAGCTTAAGGGAAAAAATTGTATTCCTAGTTTGGGCACAACAAAGGTTGATATCTTTAGAAACTTGAATACATATGTTACACTTTGTATAAGTATCAACTTTACACACAAATAGTATAAAATTTAGAATAACTAAACTGATATGGAATTTGTCAACAAAGGACCAACATCAAGATCAATTTGAGGTGCATGTTCATTCATCCACCTACTAGGAAATTGCATCTCTGCATGATAAGTACTTGCATGAGGTGCAAGTTCATTCATCAGTAAAGTTCAAGGATAGGTACTTTTTTTATCAATTTCATGAGATTGTTTGGGTTGAATACCTAGTAAATTTATATAGCTAGTTAGAAAGTCTCACAAAGTATATTTGTCATTGGTTTCCATGGTTAAGAATTGAATCGAATATTGATAATTTATTAAATATCAAACCATTTGACCATGGTATAAGCCAGGTTTCATCCATTGTAATATATGTCAAATACTTGGACGTAAGAGACAAGAAAAGTTTAAGGTAGCTTCAATATGTCACCATGATATGCTGCCCTAAGTTAGTCGATGTGACAAATTTATTCCAAACTATGTACTGAAATGATGACCATGAACCAAACTCAAGAAGTCATTTCTACTAGCAATGACATCAAGTGACTTTTGGGTTTTCTATAGGATGGACATACTACTTTTATTGCTAGTTCATGCCAATATACTATCTAAGGACTATTGTGGGGTAGTATATTGTTGTTCACAAAATTTGGGACAAAAAATATTTTCCCTTACATCCTATGGATTTCACCCTTTAACTACTATGGAATGGCCTTTTTATACACAAAAATGCATATCTTGATGGAAAAAATTTTACCCCATTGAGAATTTACAAATTTGAATTGGTCTAGGGAATACCTTTATCATTAAAACTTCAATTACTCCATTATGAAAAGATGCTCATGCAAGAGAAAATCAATCCAATTAGATATAGACTTCCATTGCACATGGGGAATGCCTCCATTGGCCTATAGACTATATGATCAACACCATTTCTATACACAAAATACTATTAATGAGCTCTTTACACACATATTACAATTTCAATAATCTCACAATGTAATACCATCTAGAAATCATATACTCGTCTAAGCTAAATGCATCCTAACTATTATCGCAATTTATCTCATGCATATCATCCTCCTATGCATTATCTTTCATATTACTCACTGACTCTTCAAATTCCTCACTAGGTTCTTACTTGATCACCTAACCATGAGTCTGAGGTGCCCCCCTACTCTTTTTCTCTTAGGGTCTCCTCCTTCAAACATGGAATTCTTTTAGACCATGTTAATATCATCTGTGACGGATCCATGCATATTTGTTCCCTGAAATCACACCCAATTTATCAATTATCCAAAGAAAAAAACATTAATTTCCTTCTATATTTAAACTACAAGGAACTTCAACATTCCTTCATGTTGATAAAGCTTCTTCATGGTCAACAAATTGAAACAATCATAACATAACGATCTACTACTCAGAAATTAGATTGATAAAAAAAACTATATTAAGAAAAGTAAAAATTATAAGATTGGTTGAATGTATGCATGTTATTAAAGTATGGACAGCAATGAAGGCATGGGAGACACAAGATATTATCATGGAAAGGAGTAAGATCTTGAGCAATTCTCTAATTTCTAGTTGAAAATGGACATGGAAAACACCCATGTAAATTAATATAGGGAGTTATATACATGAGTATGTAGAATTCTCCATTCATAAACAAATAAATATGTCGATAGTTTGGAGTCATGGAGATGGATATGGCATAGATGTTTATCGGAAAACTTGTCTGTGCATTATTTGTGTCATTCTTGTAATCCCATATTTAAAAGGTGTTTTTTCATTGTTGTGTTGCATTCTGCAATCACGAGAGGTATGCGTAGAGTTGTGAGGACTATATTTTCATTTCTAAATGATGTCTAAAATTATTTTGAAATAAATAAATGTTATTTATATATTATTGTCTTACATATGTGTAATGCAGTACTAGTACCTACTCACATTCAGATGTTTTCCCAAGGAGAGGGGTCCCATTTTTCTTCAGGTCCATGATGGGGGTATTATCAGCACTTTCTGAGAGGTGGCTATGTTTAGACTCATTGATCCTTCCTTTAGGAGTAATATGGATTAATGACATTTTTTATTGCCTAATTCTTGGGCATGTAGTCATGAGGTTGGTGTTCGGACCTCCTAGGGGTAGATCACTGGGTCACATGACCCCCTACCTGTTTTCCACGTAGGTGACAGTGTTTCATCTCTAATGAACTTTCTTGCTCTTCTGGTCATTCTATGCACCCATCCTGACCCCTTTCCAACAAAGAGCACATTCTTCTTTGTGCCTTCTTAGTGATGTTGTAATCCTCAGTTACTAGTCCCATAGGCTCGTATAGGGGGATGTTGAGGGTTTTCATCATAGTTTAGGTTAAATGGGGCATGGAGCTCCCCCTTTCTCCCTTCATCTTTAGAAGTGAACATTTTTTTTTAGTTTTATCTATTTTTAGCAATTTTGAGTAAACTATGGGGAAAATGCCCCAAGTTACACACATATATTATTATTTTATGTTATTTCATGTTATATTTTTACATTGACATTATATGGGCTTGTCGTCCTAGCTATTTTTTAAAACTGAGTTGAGAAGACTATAAATAAGCCTCCTCACTTCATTTGTAAATCATAACACATGGGATAAAACATTTTATTCTCTTTTTTCATATCTACTTGGGATAAGTGAGGCACACTTCTTGAGGATGGTTGTTTTCTCTTTTGTAAAGTAAAGGTGTATGTTCTAGGGCTTGCACACTTCTACATTTTGATGCATGAATGGTATGATAATAATTTTGTGCATTGGATGACCCATATATTTTATGTTTGCTCATATTTTGTCAAAACTTGGTAATTATTTCCTTATACTTCTAGTTGAATGGTTCTAATTTGGTACATTATTCTAACCTATATAGGGTTTTCTTGCTAATTTTTGTCATATTATGGATTAGAGAAGGACAGTGTTCTTCGAAAGTGATGTTGACACCGATCCCTTCTAGGCTGGGATAGAGACATAATTTGTCCCCACTCTTTTTAGTCTTCAAAATTATTGCATTTTCATGTTTGAATAATTTTCATTTCATGGTAGAATAGGTTATTGTTTAGGTGGTTAATATACATAAGAAAAATACACACAAAAAATATATATATATATATACAATTTTTTTATTTTGGGGCACTTCTACAAGTTTGTCCTATATCCCTAAGAATTTGTCCTTCCCTTTTACCTCTTAGAAACCTAGGGTGTCTTCCTTTTTAGTTCTGCCTTTTTTTTCAAAAAACCTATAGAAAATAAAAAATTTACCTAACCCAAACCCTAACCTACCCTTACCTTGCTTCCTAAAGGCCTCAACATCCCTTTCTACCCTAAAGAAACTCTCTTAATCCCTCGGCCTCTCTTCTCCTTGGTTTTTCTGCCATCTACTTTTTTCCATATTGGTATACTACAGTTGTATATTGTCCACCCTTCTACTACCCTAAAACTGCTACATAAACACCATAAAAATAACGTCAAAGAAGTTAACCAAGATACTTTTAATTATTGTGTAATAAGGAATGGAAAAGGGATTGTTTTGTTACTTGAGGTACATATCAGGTCTGATCTATAAATTTTAAGTGCCTATATTGTTCCAGGATTGTTTATTTGAATTTGGCCATATATTATAGAATATTATAATTGTATACCTAATCATTGAGTTCTTTATTGTTAGAGATCACTTTCATGAATTGATTATTATTGTTGAACTTACTGTTGAAATTATCTTTTACCACTGTTGCGGCATTATGTTTACTTCTTTCATGGATGAGTGATTAATGTGTCTATGATATTTGTTGCATAAATAATGGTTCATCATTGATAGTGATATGTTTTAATTTGGTTCAATAGAACATTACAATATTTATATTCCTACAATAAGTCTTATCCATTATATACTTGACTCCTCGAAGGCATTGGTCACTAATAATATTGTGTAGAAGGATTTGGTTGTCTAGGTGTTCTCAGGTATATCAAAAAGGGATCTCCCCTTGGAGTTCAAACACTCTCCAAATAATTCTTCAGGGGTATCACTAAGGTGACATTGGTCACAACCCCTTTACATTTGTTGATTGGACACTAGACCTGCTAATTTATCCCTTTAAATTTGTAGTTTGATGTGATTAATAGAATTATTGAATATTTTTCCCTCACCTGCTTCCTTCTTTAGAAAATTAAATATAGTTCATAGCCATCATAAGATTTTCCTTCATCTCCATTTACATTCTTTCTTTACAACTAGATTGTTTATTTAAAATTACATACAAAAATACTAGTAATTTATACTATGACAATGCATAAAAAATAGTTATTATGTTGTAAGAAATGTTAATTTGTGAGCTCTATATCCATAATTCAATTGTTAATTTTGATCCATTTAGCTATTGATTGTAATTAGATAACCATCATTCCAATTTCCAACATCTATAAGGAACCTAGGTCATAGGTTCAAAACTATTTGCAGGGAAGGGTCTTTATAGAGTGGTGGTGCTAAGATTGAGTCCCATGAACAAGAAGATGGAATGGAGGGCATATCAGCTATGCCATCACCTTTAAAGGATTTTAATTTTAAGTTCCCATAAAAAAACAATAAAAAAAAGTGGCCTTAGGGATTCAGCATTGTATTGAAAGGGATTTATTTTAGAGTATTAATAGATCACTGAGTGAGTGTGTAATGATGAATCATATATAAATTTATTACCATATGAATTATTTATAGAGTACCTAGAAAGGTCCCAAATCTCATCATTGCATGCCCCCATGGTTGTTATTCATAGATGGTATATTATTATCAAAATCGAAGGATGGATGTGATCTTCACAAGCAGAATGGGATATTGGAGATATGTTATATGTGTTTGGAAATGCAAGACATCATGGCCTTGCATCGACTGCTCGCAACAAAAAAAAAATGATGGATGAAAGGCTTACTTTATCTTGTAATGAAAATGCATGGGGATGAATGGTTGATGTATTACATATATTTTCAAATTTTAGCTATGTATTCCCATCTTGCAATTTTGAGTAGAATATCTTCATTGTAGGTGCATTACCTACCACTAATTTTAAAAATGGTGGCCTTCATTGTATCGTAGAGTGTGATGCATACACTATGTATGTGGTTCGTGAGAGTAGTCCCATGAAAGTACTAATAATGACCTTATGGAAATATACATGTGACAATTTCTTACAATTTTTGGGAAACCAAATTTGGGAGGGTGTAGTGTGCTTAATTTAAACTCTAATGAATGTGATAAAACGCCTAAGAGTATAGCTTCCCAAAGAAAGAATGAGAAAAGTAATAAAAGTTCTCCACAAGAGTTACTATTCAAATATTTATAACTCATTCTCCATCCAAATTACAATGGAATTCCACCTTTTTTTGTAAAATTTCTTTTTCATATGGTGTTGGATGTCGACCATATTTCTCCTCTAAAACAAATAGCACATGGACTAGTTAAACTAATTATTATGCAATCATTTACCTTTTTCTAGGAATTAAAAAAATATCATTTCACATAATAAATATACTTACAAATGTACATATCAAGGCTTGTAGACCCTTTTGGCCACTGACATGCATGGCACTAAGTGTGGAAAGCCTAGCTATCCTCCAAGGCCTTGTCCTTAAACATATACCAAATCAGTTTAACTATGCATAAATAAAATATAAAAATCATTTAATAAGTTTGATATTGTATTACGAGCAAATTCAATTTCATGGGTAATCTCATCTCCATACTTCCTCTGTGCATCTGAATTCTCATATGATTTTAAAATTTCTTCCATACTTTAAGTCTTACATCAATTAGACTCTTTTTAGCCTTTGCTCGGGTGGGATTTTTTTTATCTTCTTTGTTTATTTGCACCAGAATCTCATGCAATTTTGAGACATTTGTTTTTTTTCCTTCTTTATAGACCAACCTATGCCAAATTCAGTCTCCATGTCATGGATAACTTATTTTTCCTGGTGCATTAGTATATTTGAGAATGGAAAATGTAGATGTTCTTTGAATAGTTGAAGGCATGAATCCTTCAACTTGTTTGGAATTTTTTTTTCCAATATCAGACATTTGGATTTCCCCTGAAGCCATGTCATATTCTATCTTTGTATCATAGCTTCCAATGAAAGATGTAAAAGATTCCATATTCAAAGAATTCGATGTCCCAGGAGTGGCTGGGACAGTGGAATTCCCACATTTTGAGATTTTATTGTTAATGATTTACTCTTGGATATTCTGATCGATCCAGAAGTGGATGGGGAATCAATCAAATCTATCTAACACAATATTTTTGGTTGAAATTTTTCAAGGGTTTTACTAGATCATTTTTCTATGTCTCCGGTGGGTGTTTTGAAATCCACACCATCTAGATTGTTCACTACATCCATCCCCAATATGGAATCCAATGCCTCTTTCTCTTGGTCAAGCTCATTTTCCTATATATATATATATAATATCTGATATTAAATTTTGGAAAAAAAACTAAATATTTGAAACACTTAGAAATCAATAATTTGACAAACTTACCTCATTTTGACTAGTTTCTACTCCCTTGTTGTCTCCTCCCTTTTCTCCCTTGATGTTGCATGAAATTCTAAGGTGACCTAGGGAAAATTATTTGCATCCTGACCTTGGAGGAAAATGAAAGAGACATTTCTAGGGAATTAGAGACCAATTATCTACCCTGGCTTTCACATTTTTAACAAAACAAGCAAAATTTAAATAGCACTAGTGTGGATAACAAGCTTTTTTGGGGTTGCAATGTTGTTATTTGCTCGACGATGATCTACCCAGAATACTGAATCATGAGTTTGTACTAAGAATTATCTTGATACTCCCAAGTTCGACTGGGGATATCAGGCGCGGAGGGTTGAAATTTCCCTAGCTAACGACCTTCTATTTGGTTCAAAAATCTTGTTATTTTCTCCATGGTGGTATGACCGATAGCTCAAATCATGGGTCTATTTTGGGAATTAGCCCGACAGTGCCTTAGTCACTTCCAAGTTCCACTGATGGAGCTCTAGGGCAAAGAGCTTAAATTCCCCTGTGATAATAAGCTTCTAGTGGATCACAATCTTGTTATTTTCTCCATGATTGTTTCCTCAAAGCTAAAATCGATGGGTATGCACTAGGAATTAGAGTAGTACTTCCTTGGGAGATATTAAGTTTGAATGGTGGAGCTTCAGTGGTGGTATGATGGATATAAAACATGTTTAATGTTTAAATTTTTTGACCCATTGGATTTTTTTCATCAGTCGATGCAACTAATGATGAATCCAACATGAAGTTTTGGCCCTAAATGTAACCATGTTGGGGTGCTAAATCTAGTGCTAACGACACCCCATTTTGCACTGATTTTTAATCCTAAGCTACACCAAGAGTTGAGATAAGTTCATGCAATGAATATTCTCTTGCTGCACAACTATTATGTGATTATTCTCATTATTGTCTATTACAAGATCTAGATGAGGACATGGACAAATGACGTGAATTGCATATAACTACTATATCGACTAGAGGAAAGTAGGTGGAAATAGACAAAACAACCTTAACCAAAGGAGGAAAGTGTTTATGAATTCACTAATGCTACAACATATATGAGATAAAATCATTTTTTTATCCATCAGGCCTTTGAGGTTAAACTTATTGGTTTCAAATTTGCAAAAACGGTGATTAAATGTGAATTTATGATCAAGGGAATAGTTTGAAATTTAGGATGACCAAATGGGATAGGCATGTTGGATACTTTTCTTGTTGAAATTTGGGCTCGATGTATATACCCAGGGTCATAAAGTTAATTTTTTTTTTATCCAAAACTTGATATCAATATGTCAAAATATGATTAAAGTGAGGTTTTTATGTTGGATAGAATATTATTTGAAATGATAAAATTGGTGTAGTAAACATTATTGACTATGTTGTGTATTACAAGGGCCCAACGAGGCCACGAAAACAGATCATTTCATATCTAATGAGGACACAACTCTTAACTTGGGACACCAAGTAGTCAAATTTTGACTTCACTTTGAAAAGATTGATTTGATTGGATTTGTGTGATACATCCATATTTTTTCATAGTATTATTATAATTTACTGTGTTTTATGCAATTGTGACATAAAATACTGCATGTAGTTGATTATATTACCAGATATTAAAGCAAATGCATAGCATGAGTATTCAACTAGCAAACAAAATATATGAATGTGGAAATTGGCCTAAAACTATTAGATCACATAGAGGACAATGGGTGGAAGAGGATATGAAAATTGATCCTGCAGACACAACAAATGATTGCACTAAATAAGAGGGTGATCAAGACTATAGTACATGGTATGAATACTTTGAGAAAATTGTTGTTTGTGGGTGTTATGTGTGTCATTGAAAGAAACAATTCAAACCAGCAATTGTACAAATACATTACATAGATGATGATATTCCATTGGGTAGTATGCCTCCTACAATCGATTCAAATACCATATGAATTGTGGTAAGTAATATTCCAAATTGATATAAATAATATCTATAATTATTTTAAACATTGCTTTACATTATTTAAATATTTTTTTTTTCCTTAAGAATAATTTCAAGATAAAGTTCTTGGTTTAAAGTTTCATGGTGCACTGAATTCCATCCTACACGGTGATGATTATTTATCAGATGATACATCCAACAAAAATGTGTGCACATATACCAAGTTGAAAGATGAGGATTTGATGAAACCAAGTAACGCTACAACAAGAACCGGTTTAAAGATGCATAATTTGCATAAAGACAGGGGGGAGGTGTAGTACATACCCTATGAGATTAAATGTAATGGAGATGATGACTTTCCCCTGAATTTGACATCAATTTACAAAGAGACATTTGATTGTCGACTATAATGTTATTTTCCTAGTGATCAACAACTACATAGAGTGTACGAGGTGTTTCAATTTTGGGGATACATCTACATGATACAACCTTTGATATTCATGGAATGAATCTAGGCCTATTTATTGTCTCCAACTTGAAAATGAAAAAAAAGAGTAGAGTTCATATTATATATATAGATGGACATGCATACACACAATATTATGCAGGATATATAAATAGTAGTGATGTAAGGGACCCTACTGTAAGACCGAATTGTCAATTTGTCGAGGTTATAAAGGATAAAGATGGATATATGGAAAGAGATGTTGATAGATTAATAATGGTTGAGTCTATTATGGACCTTAACATTGGGGATGAGTTATTGATTTATTACCCCTTCTTAAAACACACTCATGCATGAAATAAAAGGGAAGAACAAGGTATCCCTAAGGATGTCCTTAAGGGAAGAAAACCAAAGAATAATCAAAGAGCGTGGACCGATGTTTTATAATATATGTTTTCAAAATTGTGTTTTATTTTAAATTATTGTGTGAAAAAAGTAGTCTATAAAATAATGTTGCATCATTCAATTGATGTATATATGTTCATACATTCTATATTTTTTTCTTAAGATGATTTTGATTATATTTCTTTGAAATTGAAACATTTATGATTTACTCAATTGTTTCCAAACATTAAATCATGGTTGTGTTTGTTAATAGCTATAAGATATTGATGATACACCTAACAATACCCAAGACCAAAACGACTTATTAATATTTGGACGGGATGATCCATACCATCCTTTAAACCATACCAAGGTGAAAAGAGTAACATTTAATAGAATACTACCAACTAATAAATTTGAAGAGATAATGAGATTAGCATACATTGATGACATGCCACCTAGCCTTAATGATGATGATGACAGTGAAAATGAAGTGCATGAAGAAGGATTGAATGAAATGCTTATGTCATTCTTTGGGTATGGAAATAATGATCGTATAGGTGACACTAATGATGATAGAAGGGGTAATTACCACCAAGGTAATCTTCATGAGAACAACCTACCGAAAGACTCAATCAGGAAAGAATCCAAGACACCCTTGTTCAAATTGGGTGCCAGTACAACCTCAAAAATGTTATGCACATTAATACTATTGGAAATCAAGTCACTATTTGGTTGTTAATACAAAGGATTCACTACCCTACTAAAGTGACTTCAAATATATTTCTTACTTTGCATTGTCAATTGTGTACGTAACTCGTAAACATTCATCAACTACATTTAAATTTCATCAAGAGGATTTTAATACCATATATTGTGTATAAACATTCATATCATAGAATTAAATATCAAACATTTTCATCATAATTCAAACATTCAATTGATTTAATCTCTTGCAATCTTATGGGGCACTAAAAACTAAACTATTCCCTGAAGAGAATGTGTTTCCATCAAATTGAAACTAAGTGCATTAGTTGTTCGTTGAGTTGGGGATTGAATATAATAAATTAATTCATATATAAATTATTGCACTTTATACAAAGATAAATATAAAAACAATGTAGAATTCCCTTTATGCAAAGGGAAGACACATCGTACAGATGCACAAGGTCCTACAGTACCAAGTTTAAATATTTTACAGCACATGTCAATTATACCTTGAATTCAATGAAATATTTCATTGAATTTCACTTGCACAATTGATGGGCTGGCATGAAAATAACATGAGTAAATATGTATTCAAGCGAATTCCCGTAGACTACAAATCAATGAAACACATAGAGGAAAAATGGTCGAGAAAATTCAAAGATGAACCGCGTAGTATTAGGTTTGGGCTTGCAATAGATGGAGTGTTCCCAATCTCTTTAATGATCATAAATAATACTATTTGTCTAGTTGGAATGATAGTTTACAATATTCCCTCATGGATGAGTGTTAGGAAGGAGCACCTTATGTTGAGTCTCATTTTCCAGGAAAGCATCAAGTTAAAATCATGGATGTTTATCTTAGGCATTTTATAGATGAGATGCAGCTGCAATGGAAAGGCGTAAGAATTTATGACATATCACATCCTCGGTCAAATAGGTTTTTAATGTTGTATGGTGTGCTATGTTGGACTATCCATGATTTCCTAGGAATTGGTGTTTGTTCTGGTAAGATAAAATATTTATGTATTTACACTCATGTTTTATCTTCATCAATAATTTCATACTTAATTTTACATTATTATTTTGATTTTATTAACATTGATTAATAAACTACAGGGATTCAAACAAAGGGAAAATTCACATGTCCAATATGTGCAGAACAATTTCAAGGGCAGTATTTTAAATATCTACATAAATTTAGTTACGCAAACAACATGGTTTTTATACCACCAGATCATAAGTTTAGAAATCACTTGAAGAATCAATTTGATGGAAGCATTGTGTTAATGGATAAATATACTCAAGCAGACTCAATCCAGATCTCCCTAGTCCAAGTGGATCTAGAAAAAATCAAGTACATAATACAATCTACTTTCCTAGATCAAACAGAAATGCAAGTTAAACAGATAGACCACTTACCTGAAGTCTGCAAATCCTCTTCTCTCTTTGTTGATCCAAGCTCCAGATCCTTCATATATTGAGCTACAAAACCCTGTATAGCAAGTGGAAACAAGCAAACAGTACATGTGTATCTAAACATGAATTGATCTAAGATAAAAGTTAAGGAAGAAAGCTCTAAACATCATCAACACAACAATGTTTATGGAAATAGATTTGTATTACTGTAATCAAGGAGATACATAGAATTAAATAAAGGAGTGTCACAACCTAGCCTTAACACTGTAACATTCCATCCAACAATCCAAGCTAATCATCCAAATCAATATAATAACCTCTCAAAGGATGAGATTTTTCCTCCGAAAGGATGATAGGGATCACCTAGAAATTCCACCAGCATAAGAGTACCATAGTCCTTCCACCCTTCACCATGGAGAGAGAGTTCAATTTATAAGGATAAAGAGATAAAGTAGGTTGAGGATTACGAAAAAGAAGACTCAAATTTGGACATAGCTACTAGACATACAATGTATATCTATGTCATAAAGTAGGTGGTAGGATTTGGTGAGAGGATTAGGTTTAGCCAGAAATTTTTATAGCCGAAAATACTCACCTCCTACGGACAAGAGCTGGTTCCCTAGATCTAAATGGTTTAGGTCTAGAACAAAACACAAACACCAAATGTTAAACTTCCCCTGGATCTGGTTAATCAAATGAATGGAATGCCATAATACTTCTCTCAAATGTTGTCCTTGCTATCCCCGTAGAAGAACCTGTAAAAGATGGAAAACAACAAGAGAAACATGATAGCATACAATATAATCAACTAGATCTATGCTTGTGAACAAGGAATCAAGCAATATAAACACATGAAATAGTAAATATGGGAAAGAAAATACTTTTTTTATTAGAAATTATTGGAGAGACTACAACTTTCATGCCTTGGTGTTGAGAGTTCCTTCCAATGGCTCCTTGCCTCCAAAGACTCAAGAATGATTTTGACAGAGTTTGGGTATGGAAAAAAAATTTCCTCTTTTGTCCCATGGGGGGTGAGCCAGTATTTAAAGGCAAGGGAGGATAGGAATGGTTGAGGATCTCATGGGTGAGGTGGAGATTTGATCCAAAAAGGGAGGATCTCAAGCTCCAGTTGGTCCTAAACCATAGGGATGAGGCTCCATGAAGGCAAGCTTCAAGAATCCTCTCTAAGCTTCTATTTTTTGCCTTCAAAACTTGAGCACCATTCCTCCAATGAAGCAAATAGACAGTGCTAAGGGGGCATCGCTTCTTTCAATAGGGCTATAAGTGGTGGAACCTCTCCTTGCTCATGTATCAGGAGCGGTGCTACTCTAGAACCACTTTTTTTCAATGGAAGAGGAGCGTTACTAGCTCAAAAGAGGGAAAATTTGCAAGGGGATATTTTTTCTTGTCATTTCTCTAGGGAAAATCTGAGGGATTGGAGCAAACAAGGGAATACCTATCTCATAACATGATGGTGATGAGATTTCGATGTAACAGAGATGCCCCCCAAATTATGATGGCTAGAGGGAAATGATAGGCATAATAATTTGAAAGAACAAGGTATAGTCCCGAGGCAAAGGTCCAATGGTCGAAACTTCCCAAGCATCACAAACTTTGTGCAGCACATTTTGATACATGTCCTAAATGACTCATAACAAGGCTACCGGCCAATACAACGCAGATCCATGTGAGATACAAAAAAGTCATGGCTACTAAAATACAGCATAGATCTATGCGAAGAAGACTCAAATTTGGACATAGCTACCAGACATACAATGTAGATCTATGTCATACATACGCAAATCTAAGCACAAACATGAACATACAAATGTGGATCCATGCTAGGACTCATACAAATACTCCATCACAACCTGGGGAGAAAGATATTAGTGCTTAACAACTACCCAGGTCTTCGTCTCGTCTTCCACAAAGTAAAATTCTATCCATGTTATTACAATGATCTGAAGTCGAACATGGTAGAAACCACTTGATTATCGGTCAATGATGTGAACCATTAAAAAGTGTGAGGGAGATCACCATTGATGTCAATGATTCCAAAGGTACCCTAGTACAATCTCCTAAGTCTGAATAGATGATCTGACATCGAACACTTAGCTGAATCTTTCAATCAAAGGTCAATGATGTGAATTTGTCAAAAGCAAGAGAATCTGTCATTGAGACATACAGATCTCAAGGTACTAAACTTCTTTCTAAGACTAATTCTTGGATAATGAGCTAATGTCGACAGGAATAGTCTTTTCGAAGGAGGGACATGATGAATCCCACATCGACGACACGAAATCGGAACAAATTTCTGGAATGTTGTAGATAATGTAACCATATGATTAACCCAAAATACTGACACAAAGGTTGTTTTAATTGTAGGGGTAAACTTATTTCTTCCTTTGAACATTGGGAGGCATGAAAAAAGACTTTGCGGCGTGACTAAAATAGACGGACACATAATACAACTATGGACAATGCATTCTTTTGAAAGACTCAAAGGAGTGACATGAATCATGAAAGTGGATCGACTTGTAACTCTGCTAAATACCCAATTGATTGAATGATATGTAGATAAGTGCCATGTTCAAAGGTGACAAACAACTTCCATTTGATTTGCAAAATGATTCCCTTCCCTTAATTCCCCCATCATGATTGATGAGTGCCTCTTTTCATTTTTATGAGCCCAAAGATGGTAACAAACACTCATTTTAGCTCATCCGAAGACAAGTCCATTCTCATACATTTTACAAACCTGAGAAAGGAGGGGTTCGTTCCCTGAATAGGTCTCTCAGTGTTTTAGTTTAACGACTCCAATGAAAGAAAATTCGGTATCATTCATGTTTAGAGAGTCTGAACGAAGACGAAAGAAAACTCCAAAGGGTACTTTTTTGTATGATTTAGTCTCTAGGGCCTGAAAAAGTGTAATAATACCTGAGAGAACTCTTCTAGTCATGATTGGCTACAGCTTTCCTTTTTTGTAAATAGTCTATCTGAATAGAAAAAGAGATAACCTACCATCGGAGAGATGAATCTTCAAATACTTTTACGAGTATGAAGAAGACAATTACTTGACAATCTTTTCATATTTAGGGAGTCCGAAAAGAGCTTAAAGGAGACTCCATTAGGTTTATTTTTATGCAATGAGAAGTTTTTACGATCCTAAAAGAATTGGAAAAAGACTCGAATTTTTGATGCTGAGTTCTAAGAGCATGACCAAAGTGTTGAAATAAATGCTCAGGGGATTTTTCCGTTTTAGGGAAGTACAAAAAAGTCAAAAACAAACTCCCCATAGACTTCACTATTTCCGTTTTTACTTATGCAAGACTAAAAAACGACCATTAATCTCTCAAAAAATGACTTTAATGAAACATATAAATATAGATTTATGTAATAATGATTTTTGAAATATGACATAACACAAAAAACCCTAAAAATACATATAAAGTCATTTGAATAGTAAAAATCAAATCATTTTACTATTTACCACTAGTGAGAGCATTTTGGAGAAAACTGAACAATATCTTCAGTCAGTGATTCCAGAAGATTTCGCCATCTGATTCAAGTGTCGTCAAAGCCAAGTAAATGTCTAAACCCTAGTCTTTCCTTTTAATGCATTCATTTTTTATGTTGGGGGTTTTTTGGGCAGTTTTAGGAAATCCCTAAAACCAAAATACGGGCACCACTCATGCCCCTTGCGAGATAGGCAGTGCCCGATAAGAACCGTGCATGTTCCGCTACACTCAGGCGGTGCCACCACTCTGTGCAAATGGAGCTCAGGCGGTGCCAGCCGTGAGTGGGTAAAATTGAATGGGCAAGCAAAAATATGATTTTTTAAATGTTTTTGGTGATTGATTATGCTTCTAATTGGCTCATTGATTGTTTTTGGCGGGTTATAATCGATAAAAAATGGTCATATGGAAGGAATGATAACATGATGATGACAACTCCTTCACCAAGAGAAATGCGGGGTGCATAGCCGCATTAAGGCACTATGGTCTCCTAAAATTATTTCTCACTCCTTGCATGGTGTCCCATGAGTGCTTGTTGGAGTATATCTTTCATATGTGGAACTCGGAGCAGCAATATTTTGAGGTGGGAGCCCATGTGTTGACTATCGAGGTAGAGGATATCTACTTTTTGACAGGATTATCTAGATGGGGTGCTCCTATTTCACTAGCTAGTTCCCATGGAGGGGATGTGACTACCCAAGAGTTAATCAACCACTACTGCATACATGGTACTAGAATTTCTGGGAAGAAAATCCCAATTAAGGCAGTGGTGGATGATCCTCTTCGTACAGTTATTTTAATTATGCAAAGGCTGGCTGAGAGCCAAGGACGTCATCAGGATTCCAGGGCACACATCCTATATGCAATAGAGGCCATGGCACCTACTGTCTTTAACTGGGCAGAATCATTACTTCTAGTCTTCAAGGACCAGCTGACCAAGTGTCGACAAGGAGAGCTGAAACAGTTTGACTATGGATCCATCTTAGCTTGTTTCTTCTTTGAGCGGGTCCCTCATCTGAGGCCCTAAGTGGAATTTACTGAGCTGAGGGCGAGAGACCCTTGTATGCTGAGGTGGGTCAGGATCATGGCCCGCACGAGGGTAGGCAAGGGTTAAGTGAAGTTTGGGGCTCCATTTTTCCACTGGCTGAATGAACAAGTCCTCATGATTGAGGATTATGCGTATGTGGGTAATAAATTCAAGGGTGACCTTGATATACCACTTCCACCCAGTGCGCAGTGGGGAGACATTGGTAAGAAACAAAACCCTAAAATAGCGATTTGTGTTTTTGTATTTTAATCTTTTTTTATTTTTTATGTGTAGTAACAAGACCTAAATATCTTCATCTAGATGTTGGAGTAGCACAACTTGGGGGACCTTCCCCACTGGAAAGGTGAGTGAGAGCTTGGTTTGTTCAATAGGGTGACGACCCAATGGGAGAGTTAGAGGAAAACCTAGAGAGGTTGACTCTAGATATACCTGATGCATCAATTGATGACCTCCCCATGAGGTATTCGAGGCACACTGCAGGCGTGCCATGATGCTTTAGCTGACTACTCCGTAGAGTAGTACGGGCTATGATATGCTACCATGAGCATCACTAGATAGTTCTACATGATGTGTTACTGAAAGGTGATATAGCTTCAAGATTTTGTATGATTTTGTACGGCTTGAAATCTAGAGTGCTTTAGATGAGGTCTCGTGACCTATTTTTGTAAAACACTTTATATATATATATACAGACTTCTACTTCCGATGTTTATATGCTTCAAATGGGAAATGTATTTACATGAGTTTTATGTGTTTTTACTGTTTATTTACAATATGATGAACCATGTTTGATTTTCATGTTATGAATGAGCAATATACTAGTCTAGGATATAGTTTGCTAATGAATCAGCAATTGCATTGTCTTCCCTAAGGATATGCCTATAAGTAATTAATTCAAATGACCTTTCTAACAAATGTACCCTCTGGAAGAGATGGAGAAGCACTGGGTTCCTGATGGTATAGACATGGTTCAAATGACAAACCACCAATTGTGATTCCATGAAAACTACCAAGTCACAAATGCCCCAGGATGTAGCCTCAGTTAGTAGACCTATGATTTCCTGATACTCGGTGATATTGTTGGTAGTTGGACCAATACAAACCGCTCCTGAACTAACCAAATCATGAGTTGGGGAATAGAGAACCCAAGCGGCTTCAACATCACATTTTTTCAAGTATTTCTTGTTTTTGGGGTAGTGGGGCTCATCAAAAGTATGCCGAGTGGGTACTCGTTGGATGCATAATTTAATTCCGCATCCAACGAGCTCTCCCGGTCGAAATTTGAGTAAAAACACAGGGTGATATGTCCAAAATACGAACAAAAAAGTAGTTTTTTCTTTTCTTTGTCCAAAATTAATAAATATTATTTTATTATTTTAACTATTATTTTATTAATTTTCCTTAGGAGGCCCATTTTGAGTTGAAATTTCCTCTAATGTCTGCATATGTAGGCATAGCCTCAGCCCATTTTTTTAAATAATCAACGGCTACAATGATGTAACCATGCCCCCCAGCTGAGGTAGGCTTACAATGCATAAAATCGATCCCCCATTTGGTGAAAGGGCCAATGGCAATGACGGGGTCTAATGGAACAGTGTGGGTGTGCTTTTTTGGATAGAAATGTCTGAAGGGTGGGCATTTCTTAACAACCTCATGACAATCTCTAAAGACTGAAGACCAAAAATCGCCAGCGCGAAGGATTTTCTCGGCTGTAGCCATCTCAGAGAGATGACCACCACATGCTCCACCCTTGTATAATGAAATCAATACCACGCCTATACAAAGTATCATTTAGGATAAGGTAGTATTTCACATGGTGACGGATACGATGACGATTGTCACGAGATAGAGTGGGCTGAAATATTTGTGTCTGGATATAAATGATTAAATCTCCATACCATGGATCAGTAGTGCTTATCAGGAACAGAACTTCATCCAGAAATGAATCACTAGGCTCAGAATCCATCAAAGCACATGGAAGATCACACATCAGCTCAGCAAAAACCAAGGATTTCTTTGACGTGGCCTTGGAAAATTCAAGGTCAAATTCCTATAGGATGACTATCCATCGGGAATATTTCCCCCCTAGCACCTGACGAATCAGGATGTAATACATAGGATTCTGATCTGCCAACACGGTGGTAGTGCGAAGCAAGATGTAGTGTTGAAATTTTTGTACAGCAATGAGCATGGCCAATGATAACTTCTCCACACGTAGGTATTGAGTTTCAGAATCTATGAGATTCTTACTGGCGTAATAGATCATGTGCTCTTGACCGTCGAGATTTTCCTGCACCAAAACCATTCTGATGGTAGTAGTGGAGGCTGCAATGTATAAGAGAAAATCCTTTGAATAATATGGGGGGTGTATCACAGGTGAATGGGTAAGAGTGTGCTTAATATTATCAAAGGCACGTTCGGCTTGGTCATCCCAAAAGAACGAGGTGTCCTTCTTGAGGAGACGCATATAGCCGTATGTTTTATCTATAAAATTGCACACGAAACAGCGAAGGAAATTTTCCTTCACCTGCAAACTTTGGATTTCAACAAGATTGGTTGGGGATGGTAGGGCTAAAATAGCTGCAATTTTCAATGGATCTATCTGGATTCCATCCTTAGAAACCATGAAACCTAGGAGATATCCTGTCTCAACGCAAAAAGCACATTTATGCGGATTGAGCCATATATTATAATGACAACATCTCAGAAAAACATCCCTAAGATGACCAAGGTGGTCCTCTCGTCGTTGTGAATGAGTTGGGAGGTCATCAAGGTACGGTTCCACAATATGTTTGACATCGTGGAACACATAGGACATAGCATGTTGAAATGTAGCTCTAGCATTCTTCAGGCCAAATGGTAACTTCCTATATGCAAAAGTTCTGCATAGGAAAATAAATGTCATCTTGTGTTGATCAGCGGGAAATATCTCGATCTGATTATAGCCAGAAAATCCATCCATAAATGAGAAGATGACACTTCCAGCACAGTTGCCAATAATCTGGTCGATATGCAGAGTTGGAAAGTTATCTTTGGGACAAGCTTTATTGAAATCTCTGAAATCAATGCAGACTCTAATAGTGCCCTATTTTTTATTGACAGGGACAACGTTTGATACCCATTCTATCACGGGCATAGGATAAATAAACCCTGCTTTCAGAAGTTTTCCTATTTCGGCTTTGATAGCCGTAGCCTTTCGTGGGTGGAATTGCCTTAGTTTTTTCCTGACAGGTTTGGCTATGGGATAGGTTTTGATTTCATGGACAATGATAGATGGGTCTATCCTAGGCATTTCTTCATAGGACCAGGCAAAAATATCTCAGAATTCCTTGAAAAATGCTTTGTATGCTTCAGATTCTTCTGCTGAGTAGTTCTACCCAACATGAACATTCTCAAGAGTACCAGGCTTGACTGATATGTCGATTGGATTCACCTTACTAATGTTGCATAGATTTCCTTTAGATTTATTGTTCTGCAACAATATAGGAGTTTGATGAGTATGGACAATATCAGTACTAAAGAGACATGCAAAATCATGGTCTACTGAACTGGTGTTAGGGAGGAACGAGAATCTGTGATGGTGATTCTACCATAGAGATTAATTCGTACTCATAATCTCCATAATGGACTCGTTGGAAGGAAAATTCTGGGAGAGATAATCCAGAGTAGGAAGAGAGGGTTCTAACTAGTAGGGCGGGAGGTAGCGATCCAAAGCCAGCAGATGAAGATCATCAGTGTGGTCATCGAAAAGGGTTTGGACAACATTGTATATTGCTTCGTGCAGACTCAATGAGGTTGACTCAACAACTTTTTTTCCCTTGGGATCATAACCAAATGAATAAATCATATTTACTATAGTTGTTTCTGTGTTAGGAGGAGATAACGGGAAGACCCCCATAAGGGAATAATCCTTCATCATACCTATCCCAATCGACTGGTAAGGAGGAGGGGAATAACCTAACATAGGTATGTTATTCGCTGTAGGGGTAGCAACATCTAGCATATAGAAATCAAGCTGATCAATTATTACAATCTTCCCTAGAAGTGGAAATTGGAGGGTTTGAAATACCGTCGAAGCGACAGTAGTCATGGCATAAAACCAATTTCTTCCTAGAAGGAGATTGTATTCTAACGGGGCATCCACTACTTCCACTTGAATGGAAATAGGTTTTCCCCCAAGATCGACCGAAAGTGCTAGTATGAGACCGTGGCGATGGAAACCTCATCCATCAAAGGCTTTTAGGGTCATTGGTGATTTCATAAACTCGAGAGAGTTGAGGGATTTCCAATAAGACAGGGAAAAAACTGAATTTGAAGCTCCTTCATCTAAGATAGTTCTAAAGACCTTTTTCCCAACTAATTTCATCATGATTGGAAAAGTAAGTTGGTGAGGCAGCCTAGACTTATAGTTATCGACATTGAAATGAATCAAATTAGTGTTGTCTGGGTCTAAGGCTCCTAACGAGGTTAACAGGTTTTTGTGTTGTGTAGGACAACTTTGGAGTACTTCTAAGGTAGACATTGCACGTGGTGCCTGAGCAAGATCTTCAACGACGTTGTAAAACTGTGCAACCTAGGCATTAGGGTTGAAAACATACTTTCTAATAGTACTCTTGGGTGGATGCAAAATCATGTCGAGATTAGGTTTCTCGATAGTTAGGGGACCATTATATGAGGATGCGAGAGAACTAGTAGGGGGGGTTTATCTGAAGAACAATTATCTTCTTTTTCATCTGCAGGTTTGTCATAATTCTGACTTTGAGTTTGTAAACTAACAGTTTCTGAGGACATCATGTGAATTTCCTCTGAAGAACTAGAATTTACCTTATTAGACATGTGGTCTATCAGTTGTTGCTGAGAAGGGAAAGGATCAGTGAGAACTGCTGGTATACTCAAGCGAACTCAAGCCAGATCTCCCTAGTCCAAGTGGATCTAGAACAAATCAAGTACATAATACAATCTACTTTCCTAGATCAGATAGAAATGCAAGTTAAACAGATAGATCACTTACCTGAAGTCTGCAAATCCTCTTCTCTCTTTGTTGATCCAAGCTTTGGATCCTTCAGATATTGAGCTGCAAAACCCTGTAGAGCAAGTGGAAACAAGAAAATAGTACATGTGTATCTAAACATGAATTGATCTAAGCTAATAGTTAAGGAAGAAAGCTCTAAACATCATCAACACAACAATGTTTATGGAAATAGATTTGTATTACTGTAATCAAGGAGATACATAGAATTAAATAAAGGAGTGTCACAACCTAGACTTAACGCTGCAACATTCCATCCAACAATCCAAGATAAGCGTCCAAAGCAAGATAATAACCTCCCAAAGGATGAGATTTTTCCTCCCAAAGGATGATAGGGATCACCTAGAAATTCCACCAGCATAAGAGTACCATAGTCCTTCCTCCCTTCACCATGAAGAGAGAGTTCAATTTCTAAGGATAAAGAGATAAAGTAGGTTGAGGATTAGGAGGAGGGGTCTAAGGGATCTTCCCCATAGGTTAGGGAACTGAATGCCACCTCACCTATAAACTAGGAAAGGTCCTCCACCTCATCCACCTTAGAGAAGGGCCTCGAAGCTACATTTTTTTTCCCTCAAAACACCTCTGGAGCACTTAGCACTAGGAGACAGAATGTTGGACCACCTTGCATGAGGAGAAAGAGTGCCACCAACACACCTAGCACGAAGGGAAAAAGTGTCGACACACCTTTCCGTAGGAGAAAGAACTCCAACCCTCCTAGAGAGGGTAAAAAGGGTAGGAAAAACCTCAATTTCAATCTAGTTTAGAAGAGGGAACTTTAGGGATTAGGCATAAGGTTGACACATGGATCAAGATGACAATATTTCAGTGTAACAGAATGCCCCCCAAAGCAAGAAGTTGGAGGAATGCAATAGGTGAATTCTTTGTAAAGTGAATAATTTGAAGGTGAGGATGTTGGATGGAACCTGCTGCAGTACAACTAAATCAAGTCTCATATGACTCATAACATGGTTGCTGACCAATACAATGCAAATCCATGGTAGTAGAGACCGACTAAACATAATCATGGCTACTAGACACAAGCGTATATCCATGATGAGATGATAACACAGCCACGACCAATTAAAAGTGGATCTATGTAATATGACTCAAAACAAACTCCATCACACCTGGGTGGAATATCAGATAATCCAGGGTATTCAAGCCGAACCCACAACAATACAAATCTAACCATGTGATTACAATGTCTTGACATAGAACATGGTAGAGACCACTTGATTACCAGTCATTTATGTAAATTGTCAACAAGTGCGAGGGAAATCACCATTGATGTTAATGATTCCCAAGGTATCTCGATACATCCTACCAAGTGTGAATAAATGAGTTGAAGTTGAAAACTCAGTAGAATCCTTCAATCAAGAGTCAATGATGTAAAACTCATGTTTAAAGTGAAGTAACCTGCCACTGAGGCATGCAGGAAGAAGGTACTTGACTTGGTTTCTAAGTATAATTCCTGGATGAGGCGTTGAATTCGACAGGAATAGACTCGTCAAAGGAGGGCCATGATGAATCCCCCATCATTGACATGAAACACGATCATAAGTGTTTTAGAGAAAACCGAATAGCAAAGCAATGTATGAAACTGAATCAGAGATGACCAAGATGATTGAAGGTAAGATGACTGTAGACAATGAACAGATGACCAAATTTCTCTTGAACATGGGAATGGAATGAATTGGTAGTATGGACACAAGAATGATACTAATCCCCCAATGCAACTGACGGCGGGAGTATTCTTGGAAAACTCAAGCAAGGTAAGAAGACTAATGAAATCAGCAAGACTCGAAGAAAAATGGAATACCCAAGTACTGAATGCTTATGCAAATGAGTACCATGTTCAAGAGTAACTATGTACTGTCGTAAATACAACAAAACACAAACTCTTCCCTTAATTTCCCCATCACGAAGGATGAGTACCTCTTTTCATTTTTACAAGTTCAAATAGAGTAACAAACACTCATGATAGCTCATCAAGCAATGAGTCCATTCTCATATGTTTTATGAACCTGAGAAAGGAGGGGTTCATTCCTAGAAAAGGGTCCTTCATCATTTGATTTTATGAGTTTGATGAAATCAAACTCATTCATCCTTTCATATTTAGAGAGTCTGAAATAACTAAGAAGACTCCAAAATGGAATTTTTTGTAAATTTAGTCCTCGAGGCCTGAAAAAAGTATAAAATAATCCCCAAGAGAACTATTCTAGTCATGATTGGCCAGAGTATAAATTTTTCGTAAGTATTTCCCCTTGATCCAAAAAAGGGGTAAACTATCACCAGGAAGACGAATTTTCATATCATTTTACGAGTGTGAAGAAGACAAGTTCACTCGACAATATTTTCACATTTTAAGAGTCCAAAAAGAGATTAAAGAGGACTCTATTACGTTTATTTTTTCACAATGCAATTTTAATGAGTCTGAAAAATAGTAAAAGTACACTCGATACTTCTTCACTGGGCTTTTAACGAGCACATCGAAGGTATGAAAGGCACTCGAAACCTTTTTCATGTTTGAATCCAGAGAACAAAAAAGAAATAAAGTAATCTCAAACCACTTTTCTTGTTTAACTAGAGAACGAAAAATGAAAATTAAGCTCAACACCATCTTATTGGTTTTAACGAGCCCGAAGATCAGTTGAAAGAATGCTCAGAGCATCTGATTTGAGCTTGACATAGAATAAGAACTATGCTCAAAGTGTCATCTCATGGTTTAGCGAGCTCGAAACTAAAATAAAGTATGCTCAAAATGACTCCCATTGATGGGTGATTTCCCAATAGGATGTCCAGTGGTTGGTACTTTCCCATAGATATGACTATCAAGTAGCTAAGTCCCAATATAGAGAGGTAGGGTACATTCCCCCCAATCTTCATTTTGTCTATTTTACAAGCAGATGAAATGAAGGTTCAAAAATTGAGTCTTGACACAATGGAAGAATCCATTTCATTTTTTATGAGATTGAAATGAAAAAGGAACTCTGCTCAAGGTGACTTGTTTCATTTTTACACAAGCTTGAAACAAAAAATAACTATGCTTGTGGGGACTTATTTCATTTTTATGCAAGCTTGAATCAGAGAATAACTATGCTTGAAGACATTGGTTTCATTTTTTAATGATCTTGACAAAGAAAGGGAACTATTCTTGTTGGCATCTATTTAATTTTTTAACGATATTGACACAAAATGGGAACTCTACTCACATTTATATTTAATACAACATGATGTCCAGAGGTTGGTGGGTTTCCCCCTTACATAATATTCTAGTGACTTAAATCCAGTATGATTTCCATAGGTTGTAGCCATGCCCCCCATTTTACCTATGATGGGAATAAGCTAACTAGAAGGGGAAGGAACCACAAGAACATACGAACATTCAGGGAAGTCTGATTTCTAGGAGTCAAATGATGATTAGGTTTAATAAAGGAAAGTTGATCAACGGTCACAATCTTCCCATCATGGGGAAAATACATCACTCGAAAGAGTGTGGACACTACAAATTTCATGGTGTAAACATAATAACACCCAAGGATAATATTAAAATCTAAGGGACCTTGGACTACCATAGCATCGATGCAAACGGGTTTTCCTTCCAATCTGATAGGAAAATGAGGAAGCATCCCTAAAGGCATCATAGGTATTTAATTAAAAGCTAGTATTTGATCGGTGTCTGGCACAAGTGGAGGAGAACCTATGGATTTCCAAGCAGTTGAGGATAGAATACTAATAGAATCCCCTTCGTCAACAATAGTGCGAAGTATACTCTTAGTGGTAACTCACACAGATATCTGGAAAGGAACACTCGAATGAAGATGAGATTATCTTAGGCTACTCTAGTCAAAGGAAATAACCTCATTACTTGGAGAGGATTCTATCGAAAGAGACAAAATTTCCTCTTACGTAAAACAATCAGAACTAACTACAAAGACTTCAGCAAGTTTCAGTTCACTCTCAACTGAAAGAGAGGGAGAAAACAAAGACTGTGTCAAAGTGACTGCTTCAATATTAATACTCTCTGAGGAAGGAGTGGGATCAAGTGGAGATGACATCGAATCGACCACTTTAACCTCACTCTTCAAAGGAAGAGTGGGATGAACTATTTTTTCTTCACTCTCTAAAGAAAGAGTAGGATCGACTAAGGATGGAACTGGATCGACCATTTAGTCAACCAATGGGATGTCAAGGGTGTTGGTCGGATTAATTGTCTAATTAATTAAATAGCTGAAAATCCCAAAACATAAATTTTCAACCCAAGTAAGTCTTTTATTTCAAAGATATCGTGCAAGATCTATGCAAGCACAATTTCTACCTGACACTGTTATCTATTGGTATGAAATCGAAATTGTTTGTAAACTAGATCACACCTTCTTGAAAGTAAATCAAACCTTAAACATATCCATAAAATCACACTATAAATCTAACTTAAAACAAAATCAACTCTTTATTAAGCAAGATCTAATTGCATGAATATAAAAGAAGTGCTATGTTGGCCAACGATCTATCAAAATAAATGAACATGAAAACAACTATGATAAAACTAATGAATGAAAGCATGAACTAAATAATAAAAAAGTCTACAAAATAAAACACTTACAATAATCACTACCAGCATCTGCTCACGGAAGAGGGCCCTTCCTCCACTAAGCAAATCTGTATCTCGAGAATGAAGGTCTACAACTCAAGAATTAAGAAACTGTAAGCATGTATTATCATAATGAAATCATTACAACAAAGTATGGATCAAATTCTACAGCATAACATTGTTTTCTCTCTCCCCCCCTTTTTCATGATATTGATTAAATATTTATACATAAAATTCTCTCAGGAGAATGAGAAACCGAATCCCCAACTTGACATGTTTCAACAAATTTGCTAATTTGGAAAATCGGCCATAACTACAAATCTAGAAAATACCCTCTCAAAGAACCACCTATATATCTAAAACTGTAGCTTTGTTTGGTGACTTACTCGCAAATCAAGTAAATAAGGTCATTACGCACAAAACCCATGTCTCGGATTTTTGAGATTCTTTTCAATCAAGACACGAATCAAGGTGTTCTTATCTGGCATGCATTTTTGGTTAACTCCGTTAGATCATGAGCTGGAGGCTTGAACCATTAGTGTTGTTGTTTTTAATATGAAAAATCACTCCATAAACCATCATCAGTAAATTTATGCATAATAGTATTTAATTCATTAAAAATAAAGGAAAATAAGCATGGTTAACCACTAAAGCATCAATGGAAGTAGCATGGTATTTTACAGGCAATTACAACAAATGGATGGAAAATGGAATGATAAATGGATAATAATATGAAGAAGAGGGATGAAATGTATGTCGATAGGTGATGAAAATATGGACAAATTCATGACCCAACATCTCCCCAAAACTGAACTTGTTGCATGTCCTCATGCAACCTAATACATGTGTAACATCTAACTAGAAGAACTCATTCACTTGCTGCTTTTCATTTTACTATGCAAGTGGAGTTGCAACTGCGAAAAGTAGAAGGATAGGAAAACTTTTAGTGGAATCGCAGCTGTACATAGGATAAATCTAGCGGAGTTTCAGTTGTGAAAATTAAGGATAGGGAAAGTTTTAGGGGAATTGCAATTGTACATCGGATAAATCTAGCGGAGTTGCAGCTGCGAAAAGTAGAAGGATAGGCAAAGTTTTAGCGGAGTCATGGTTGTACATAGGATAAATATAGCGGAGTTGCAGCTGCAAAAAGTAGAAGGATAGGAAAAGTTTTAGTGGATTTTCAACTGTACATAGGATAAATATGGTGGAGTTGCAGCTCATTTAGCAGAGAATTTGGGGGAAAATTTGGCAGAGTCGCAGCTCATTTAGCGGAGAATCTAGCGGAATCGCATCTCATTTAGCAGAGAATTTGGCGGATTTGTAGCTTGTTTAGTGGAGAATTTTGCAAAAAATTTGGCGGATTCAAATCCCAAAGAGCACTAAATTTAGCAGAGTCACATCCAAAGAGCACTAAATTTAGCAGAGTCACAGCCATTTGAGCAAAAAACTTCCAAAGTCATTTTCTCCCAAATGACGAACTGGGTTCGGCTAAAATTTTGCAGGAAAGTTTCTACAAGTCCAATGCATCTCCACACCAAAAATCAGAGATACCCACATCATATATTCTTTTCTGAAAATTTGTGAGTATGTTCCTCTTAACATAATGCTTCTGCGCCATAAAGCTCAAATTCATCTAATGCACGGATCTCGAGATATTGGCAAAATGGCTATAGGTGATGATGGTCATTTTCTCAAAAACTGTGCATTGGATTGGGTTGAAACTTACTAGATTTTTTCATCATGATGTTATTCATTCCTTGTCAAAAAATCATGAGAATTTGATTCTTGGTTTGCAAGATATGCTCAAATCAATTTCTACACTTTTGTAGTTTTCAAATTTTCCATAGAAATGCTCCAATTCTATCAATGAAGAGACTAATAATGCTTTGTAAAAATGAATATTAATGTTGGAAATAGTCATTCACTTGTGAATCATTGATTTAACCCTCTCCATAACAAGCATGCCTTCTTTTTCTGCTAAAAACACAACAATGACTAAAAATGTGACTATTGCAAGATTAATTTTTACCATAGCATGGGATGTAGCAACCACTCCTTTCCCCAAAACTGAAGATTTTACTTGCCCTCAGGTAAAACAAGAGCTGTGCAAAGGGTTGAAACCTGACATATTTGTGGTGGAATTCTTTTAAAAATAAAACAATGTCAATATGAAAAGTAAGCATTTTAACTTATTTACAAAGCATCATCCTCGTGATCTCTTGTAGACCCTACATCTTTTATGCTCAGCCCGTCATTTTAGTACTTATGCTCACTGAAAGTTTGCAATGACTATTATAGCTCAAATATCAACCAAACACAGCATAATCAAATTTTTCCATGGATTCCATTAACAATGTCTTCAATTTGTTGGTCTAAATGTATCAAAGCTGCCACGTGTTGTTGCATTCCCAGCTTTGTTCAAATTTCCTAGTATAGGACAGCTCACAAGAATAAGATACACTAGTGGTACCATTGTTCAATGCTACTCAAATTTTTATCCCCAATTGTCATGTATTATTAAGAATTTTGTTGTGGATTCCTTGAACTCTGAGTCAACAAACTAGATGATTATATCTTCAAGAAAATTCTGCTAATTAACTCAAAGTGATGCACTCATAAACTTTGAATAGGCATTAATGTTATTGATTGGGTGCTTAAAATAGTAACATGAGAAATACTGCAAATATAAGCTTCACTCATCAGCACTCCTATGATATATCCATCTCAACTTATTTCCATCAAACTGCCATGCTTTCAACAAACATAAACAATATTGTACATCCCTGCAAATCTTATGAGCATAAACACCATTGAAAAATAATAACAAACCTCAATCAATCATGAAGAAAACATCCTGAAAGCAACAACGATTTGTCCTTTAAATACTCCATTATAGATATCAGATGCTATGTCAATGGATTGCAACTTGATTTCCAATTGAGGTAACTTGGAAACAATTGTGTAGAAGTGAACCAACGCATGCATTAATGAACCATGAATCCAATAAATTGAATGCAGAGCATGCCTTCATTTAACACTAATTCTTCAATAAACTTTTTGATCAGTTTCTTACTGTTGAATTTTGTGTACAACAACAAGGCATATTCCTTTCTTCCAATGATTTTCCAGGTTTGTTAATGTACATGAACTTGTTCTTATCTTCTTACTGTTGGTTCTTGTGTTACAGCAGTGAATCATTTTCTCATGCTTGGATGTAGGAAAGGTGTAGGGAAGCACTTGATCTAGGCGTGCGTGAATTGGAATGATGAAGTGTTAGAATTGAGTGGGAAAGGATGGGAATGGATGGATAGAAAATGCTATATAGAAAATAGAAATGGATAATGCTTAGTGGTTCTTCATGACATATTCCTAAATCTTTAATAAATGAATAAACTCATACTATTTTACCTCAAGTTTTACCTCCATGGAATCTTTTATTGGAATGGATGGACTGATGTTTGTTGGAGCTGATGTAGGCAAAACTATTACTGAGAGAGATGTATATGAGAGCTGAAACTAAATCAAGTTGAATCTGATCCAAACTGTGTTGTACTGGCTACATATAAGACTGCTAATTGCTGGAAGAAAATGGAAAGGAATTGGAAAACTACTGAAAAAAATGATGCTGCAAGTCACTGTTGAAACCATTAGATCACATAATATTCAACTGCTACAAAATGAGGTACAATTCTTACCATGCGAATGAATGTGTTGAATGCGAGCATGGAAAGAAATCATTAGATTACCAGCCATTAATGTATGTCATTAACCAATGTGGAGAAACTCACCTTTAATGACAGTGAGCTCTAAATTACCTTAGTGCATCTTGACAGATACAAATGGATGTGCTATAGTTGAGTCACCTACAAGATTTGTTAATCAAGAGGCATTGATGAATCCCCATGATTAACAACAAGGAAATATGCCATTGATTCATCCAAATCCAAGGGCACTATAAAACTCTAATCTCGATCCCAGATGATGTGTTGGAGTCAATGGGACAAGACCATTGGAAGGTGGACCTTAATGAATTCCACATCATCCAATACGAGTACAAAATAAATGATTGTGAAGAATCATAGTGAAAAATAGAACCAAGATGAAACTCAGAAGTGGAAAGTATATCTCAAGTCGTGATGTAGTAGTGATGACAAATAAAAAGGTTAAGGTTGACTACATAAGCAGTGGAAAATGGGGCTTCGACATGAATGGATTTTTAGGGTTTGAAATGAGGAGGGTGAGTGAATCTACCGTATCACAATTGGCTTCTTGAGAGGTTTCTTTTGGCAACAACTGGTATGACAGATGTCTAAAAAGGATTCTTGGCATGTAGAAATGAGACTTGACTTCGGAAAAATTGGCCTCTGTATGGTTTTCACATCAATCTATCCATTTTATGTGCTCAATCCATGGAAAATTGAGAAAAAGTCTTCAAGAGTCACTCGTGCATGCATTGACCTTCTTCTTCCAAGGACCTGCAAAAACCTAGCACTTGCCTGCAATAAAAAATGAGATGATGAAAGAAGAGAGGTGATTGGTCTCTCTTCACCCAACAATTATGAAAAAAACAACAAGAAATTAGTTATAAAACAAATCCAAAGAAAAAATGTGCGAAGCAAAATCCACTTTATACCTGCGGGAGAGCAATGACCATCTAGACTCACCAACAATATTCTGATCATAATTTATTTGCTCCTCGTCCAATTTGAGTGATTAAAAATCCAAATGAAAGTAAATTCATAGGTATATGCCCCTTAGAAATAGGTTTTTAAAATTCTATGTAATGATATTCCAAATCGCTCAGTAACAGCCTGGATGACAAGGTTTTTTTTGAATTCTGGACTAGACCAATAGTCATGGTTTTAAGCATAAATTTTTCATTTGATAATGGATTGATGTGATTCCAATTGTATATGAAAGTATATTCACGTAGGTATATCTATTAGAAACATTTTTTTCATCCATTAAGAATTGATGGGTCAAATAGGCCAATGAACAATATGAATGCTGATTTGTGATAGGCAGTCAGTATTTTGGTCATAAAATTTGCATACGATATCGGAATGGATTGATTCAAATTGATTTGTAAACTAGATTCATAGGGGAATACACCAATGAAATAGGTTTGTAATATATGTCCAATAAGGCATCCAAAAATTGACTATCCCAGCTCTGTTCCTAAGTTTCCTAGTAGACACCCCATTAGTATTTTGACCATAAATTTCTTGTTTGATGCCTAATATTTACAATTCAAATAGTTTTGGAAAATATATTCAAAGGGATACTTGGGGTTTAAATAGATTTTAAAAATAATTCCATCTGGTTTCCCAAAAATGGACTGTCACGAGTGTGTTTCAGTGAAAATTTCAAGTCAAAATGCCACAGAAATCCAAAAAAAATAAATATGGCTCCCCAAAAAGTGACCAAAATATGTGTGAATGTTTTTAATGATGTAAATTTTAATAGATCACACACCCATACCAAAAATTTCAAGCATTGAGTACCTAGATTGACTTACACAGTCCATTGCAGCTGCAGCTACAACTCTTAAAAACTGATATAATGTTGAAATAAAGCATGTGTATTTTTATAGATGTGTTATATATAAATGAAAAATAAATACATACCATGATATGCAACACACATGTATCTCAAACTCATAAATTTTCACCTGCAGGACAGTCATAGCTGGGTGTTGCAGCTCACTGTTACAGCTGACAGTCACAGCTCGGTGTTGCAACTAACAAATTCATGCCCAAGTTCAAGCTTGAAGAGTTCCATAATCGTTAGCTCATTTTCCTGTGGAGTCTCCATTCACCAATTCTTCCTTAATTACTGTATTCTTTGTTTTCAGAAAAAGTTTTTTTTTATAACAAATAAAGAAAAATTAAATTTTCAAAATTGAAGACAAAAATGATTTAAGCATTTTGTTCAAATAGTCAACCATTCCATAGCATACCCGAAAACATCTGATACCCATTTCTTATCTTTATACTTTATGATATTCCAAATTGCAACAAGGCACAAGAAGAGAGCATACTTATTCGAAAATAAAAATAAAAAACAAAAGCATGGTTTTATTATGTTACTCTAGCTATACACTACTACATTTCGACCAAAAATCCGACGGCCGTCATGTCGGATTTTCGACAATTTCCTGTCACTGATACGACACTTTGATTTTTTTTAAGCGTCGAAAACTTGTCGTCGGTTAGCCGACACCTAAATAACCGTCGGTTAAGTGACACCTATGTAACCGTCGCTTAAATATAAATCGTCGCTTAAGCGACAGAATAGTTTCGACGGTAGTAAATTTTTTTTGAGAAAATAGCCTTCATAACCGTCGCTTAAGCGACGAATATTAACTAAAAGCGTCGGATAAGCGACGTATAGTAAACGAACCATCGGAAAAGCGACACATTTTTTCGTCGGATAAGCGACGGCTATCTGAAAAAGCGTCGGATAATCGACAGAATAAACCGTCGCTTAAGCGACGCTTGTGGAAATTTTTTTTTGCTAATTCTCCAAACGTCAATGGATCTCCAGTTCTTACAGGTCGTCATTCTAGGCTTGGCGGGGAGGCTGAATACTTTGCCCATTCTCCAAACATCGATGGATCTCCAATTCTTCCTCTTCAACAAACATGTTTCTGCAGAGAGCACAGAGAAGGCAAAGAAAATCATCATAGTCTGCAGCAAGTTTGAACTTATCCATGGCATGGAATGTCCTTATGGATTTCTGAGCATCTTGAGCGGCAGCATACCTTGATCACATAAAAACATGAAGATTAACAACACAAAGCAAAGCACAATGGATACATCCCCAGTAGACTCCAAGCACATACCTAAACAAAGGTTTGAATAATAAACTGATTAAATGATAAACATCTTGGAGATACGAAAAAGAACAACGCATAACATAGGTTCCACATACTCCACGATGCTTGATCTTAAATATATGACAAACAAATCATTGGCTTTACTTTGGGAATTGTAACAAAAACTAAAGCTGCGATTAGGCCACTATTCCACAATAGTAGGCTTTAGCATTGCTATCTGTCCTTTGCGAATCACAACTTTTCACACCTCACGAATGTAATAGAGATTTCCAATTTATGGAGTAAAAGGAAACAATAATTGATATGGTTTTTATGGGAAGCCATTTATAGATCACAGAACCAAGGAGCTCTGGTAAAATATTCAACCAAATCATCCCTTTGCAGATCATCTCAATAGAAAGTTGATCACAGGAAGATTAAGGAAGATGTATTAGAAGGTTTTAAGGTATCTAGAAGTCCCACTCTTCTTTAGAGTCTACAGAAATTGGGCCGTTGGCTCTTCATAAATTAGCAGTTAAAGATATACTTCATGGGACTGGCTTTACAAATGGATACTGTGTGATTTGCAATAAACCGAAAAGGGCTAAGCATGTTATGTTGAGCTACAAGGTTACCAGAGAATTATAGGTTGCTCAGTACAATTCTCTCTTTGTTAGCCCTTGTCATCGGAAACAGGTATTTTTGGGTACAAATGGAATATCTGACAGTCAAGCAGGAGTATGTAGGACATGATCGACTGAGAGGCA